>JAOSBK010000005.1:6295236-6323997 GCA_027568895.1 Erythroxylum shatona | reverse complement strand
AAGCTCATTTTCAAGAGGATTTTATCATATTTGATCATTGTTTGAGTTTTCACTTTTCATTTCCCAAAAATCCAAAAGCACTTTTTTATACACTTTTCTTTCATTTAGTTCAATTTCCTTATTTTTATCAAAAAATCCAAATCCCTACTCTTAACTAATTAGTTTGCATTCCATGACAATTAGGCTAGCTTAGAGCATTTGCACTAGGTTTTGTTTAAGTGAGACGACCCGAGGTTGCACTCTATATTGCAATCCTTGGAATTAATTTTTTTGATTCTGTTTCCAAGGGAGTAATCCAAAGACTTAACCAAGCACCGATCAATGGTTGATGCTAGTTAGCATCCTTTCGATAGAGGGTGTGGGCAACATCGATCATAGGGTAGCTAGGAATTAATTGGTGGTAATGGCAATGATGACAGGTGGAAGATCATAATGACAGTGGATATTAACTATAGTAAAGGCATGTGTTTCCCTAATACCCCGAAAGTCAATGTCAAGTCGATCGTGGAATCGGGTATAGGTGTAAAAATAACGAACTAACTTGTCATTACCTAAGCTACGTGACTGAACTAAACCAATTAATTGAAGGCATGGATTTGCTAGACAAAGGGGTTATTTTGGGGGGTTAGATGAAAAGGTCTCTCTTTAATGATAGGTCGAGCATGCATTTTTTCATAGAGAGAACACATTGTTGTTTTTCTTTAGGAGGTTTTTGGTTTTTGGTTCATTCCTACAGAGAGATCACACAGATAAACAAGTTAAACAAACAAACAAACATAACAAAATAGTTGGCCGCGACGACCATTCCTTCGCTGTGGCAAACTCCCATCGCCATGCAAAATAATCCCTTGGTCATGGCAAAACCCTCAAATCAGGAAATAAAGAAAATGCAATTAGAACAGAAGAAAAGAAACATATCGAGAGGAGGACAAAATTGGCACAAAAAGAGTGTCGAAAAGTAAAAGGATGTGAAGTAGGAGACAGAAGAAAGCTGTGAATGGGAGAAAAGATGAAACCAAGAAGGGGTAGATAAGGGGAGGCGCAAAATGAGTGTTCAAATCGAAAGGGGGAAGTCAGATGGGTAAGGGAAGTGGGAAGTGTGAAAAGATGAAAAAGGGTAGAAAGAAAATGAATGCATAAATGATGGTAGGGGTAGAATGGTAATCGTCTGCGCAAATTTCGACCTTCACCATAGCTAAACTTTGCAGTCACTTCAACAAAAATAACCCAAGAGCAAAAGGGAAGAAACAGAGATACTTCATTATGGCGATGTGGAATGCACACCGCAATGAAAATAATCCAAGAGGAAAGGGGAAGAAACAGGGGTACTTCACCACAACGATGTAGAATGCTCGTCTTGCTGAAAATAAACTAAAAGGAAAGGGAAGAAAGAAAAGACTTTGCCGTGACATGCCGAGAGCAACACAAAGAAACTAGGTGGTACCTTGCCGCAGTGAAAGTAGCCTGAACTCAAAAAGACATACAGAAAACTTCAACAAAGAAATGACAAACATGAAAAAGAAACACAAGACATAGGCTGGATACTCAAAAAACCCTTTAAGTGCATATATATGGTCATATGGTACCAAATAAGCTCAAGAAAATAAAATGCAACACAAGGACAATACTAAACTTCTCTGAACTTGAAGATATATAATGCATCAGGGCAATTAAGCATATCAAAAGAAAGGCAAGAGACAAACAAGAAGGAGATATTATTAAATTGAAAAACTACTAATTAAACTAAAAACTAAACCATGTTTCCTACTGGGGTAGTTTTTCCCTCACACTCACTCAACAAACTAATGTACCAAAACATGTCATAACTAGTCACAGGGCAAAAATAAGTAAACAAGTGTGGAAAAGAAACAACCTGAGAATCATGGAGGTTTCTAGTTCTCATGGTAAAGCTTCAATAGATGGCCATTCACCATGTAGAAGCTCCATCATACCAAAGTTGTGCACCTTTGTCACTATACATAGCCCATCTGAACGAGTGTTAAACTTTCCTTGCTTAAAGGTGAAACGAGCCTCAAACTAACATTTTGTCTCCCTCTTTGAAGTTCTTCCTCAGGGGAACTTTATCCTGCAAAAACTATGTTTTCTCCTTGTAGAGTTATGCCTTTAGCCTTAACTCTTCCAATTCTTGCAACTGAAGCTTTCTCTCCATCCTTGAAGATTCTAAGTCCATGTTGCACTGCTTGACTACCCAATATGCTTTATGCTCCAACTCCACTGGCAAGTGGCAAGCTTTGCCATAGATTAAGCAATAGGGGTACATGCCATTTAGTGACTTGTAGGCAGTCCAATAAGCCTATAGTGCTTCTTCTAGTCGCAAGCTCCAATATTTCTTAGATGGCTTTACTATATTCTCCAAGATGTGCTTCACCTCTCTATTAGATATTTCAACCTGACCATTAGTTTGGGGGTGATATATAGTGGAGTCTTTGTGAGTGACACCAAAATTTGAAAACAGGTTATCAACTACCCTATTCCAAAAGTGTAACCCTATCACTTACCACAGTCTTAAGTTTCTAACGACACCAAACTCATTCCATTTGGTTCAGAATCATGGAAGTTATACCCCAAACATGTTGAGACTAACCCTATGCTGAAACTATAATCTATACTCAACTTCCATACAAAATTTGAGATCTTTAGAGACTGATTCAAAACTTCCTTTCTGCATAAAACTTGTATCCCTATGTCTTTAATTTACAAGGAATCAAAAATCACCTAATTTGGACATCTATAGCAAAAGTTATACCCAAAATAACAAAACATGTCTGTGCAAAAATTGGGCTTCGCTGCGGCGAAAATGTTGGAGCTCGCCGCGGCGAGGGCATGAGCGCACCGCAGCGTGGGAGACCAAAATCCTCCCAAAAACATATTTTTCAACATTCTTCATCTATATGCTTTCCATATTTCAAATATAACTCATCTTAACCCTAAATCATCATTCCTACTTCGTTTCTAAACTCATTCCAACCCAAAATCATTCACAAACACAACATAATCTTCAACCCTAAAAGATTAAACCATTTCCTACGCATGCTAAGTTATACTTGGGTTTCATCTCTAACTAACCCTAATTGTGCTTCATCCAAGAATCAAGAAGGGTTTATGCTTATACTTACTTGATTTGGCTTCAAATTCTTCAAATTCTCCAAAACCCTAGCTTGGCTTTCTTCTCTTCTTCTTTTCTCCTCACACCCACGACACTCACTTCTCAAATAAGACAACATATACTTCTTCTTCTAATTTACTCTCTTAAAGCTTGTCAAATGACCCTTATGTCCTTAGACTTATGCCTTATAACTTAAAGGTTTAAGTGTTCTACCAAGATTACCCCTCATGCATTCTTACTACATTTATACTTTAATTCCATCAATTCAAACAATAGTTCCTCCTAACGTTGACATGCCAATTACTCCAAAATAATTAATCTAACAAGACCTCTAAATAAATTAAATCATGCTTAATAAAATAAAATAATAAAAATTTCGGGGTCCAACATATGATCTATTTAATCATAGGTTATTTAATCGGTAGTCGTTGGATATAGCATGAACTATATGGAGATAGTTGAGTGATCAAGATAGAATTCATCACCCTAAAGTAATTAGGGATAATGTTTCGTTATTCTCGATTAGTGTTAATTCAAGAAATCTTTGGCCAAAGTAAAACGATGATTTATAAATAGTTTACAAATGTCATTAATTGAATCGATAGCTAATGGTGGAGAACTAATATAATTAGACTCAAAATAGAGTAGATATTAATTTCATGCTCTATATCCAATCGAAACATTGTATAATGAAAGGGTTGAATTATACGAAAAAATTATGCATGGAAAGGTTAGTTAAAACTACTTTGACATTCTTAAATATTTGGGCAGTTATGATGCGTTGCTAGACGCCAATCTTAATATATGATTATAAAGTGTTTAATTGGAGAATTAAAGATAAATTAAAAGGTGTTTTAATTTATTTAATTTTAATTACAAATTAAAATTAAATTTTATAATCATTGCCAATATATTTGGGAACCTAATGGGTCTCTCATATAGAATGGGTTAAAGAGAACAAAGTTAATTTAATCAAAGATGGATTTGATTGTAAAGTTTGAGAAACTTTATGAATAAATATGAGATATTTAATAAATAAGGATCAATATGAGATGTTAAATCTTATATGATCATAATTGGTATTTACTTAGAATTATTTGTAATTATAATTAAAGTTTAATTGAAATTAGAATTTAATTTCAATTAAATTACTAAAACGTCCAAAACTTATTATAAATAGGCTTAAACTCTATGGAGTTAGAATTTTTTGTTTAATCCTCTTTGTAAGAGTTGCAGAGTTCTCTCAACCTGATCTGTGAATATCGTTAGAAGCTAGATACTTGTGTGGCTATGGTGGTAGAGACGGATCGATTTCGGAAACGATTCGAGGGATACAACAAGATAAAGATCAAGATTCGAAATAAGGTACGAAGTAAATTACACTTTATTATACTTTATGTTAATCATTTTATAGAATTAAATAGATCTTAATTTTCAGGAAATTAGAAATCACGAAAAAGTGTTGTGATTATTTCGCTGCGGTCAGAATCGAATCTCAACCCGATTTCCCAACATGTAACTCAAATTTGTATCGACTTATCCAAGATAGTGAAAGAATAAAAACACTACACCCACTGATGAAATACCACATTCTTTAGTAAAATAACATATAAGAAATATGGCCGTACATTTTTACAGTGGCAACATTGCTTTGAGCTCAGATTTTCACCTTTCTCAACTTCTTTTAAATGCTGATTATTCCCACCGGACCAATCAACTTTAGCATATGCATATATAGAAATGGTACAAGGCATTCATCAACTGTACGCTGGGAGGAGTGAACATCAGATGTGTATAGGTTCTTATCAATGCAATTAGCAAGAATTTAGTGTAGATACTTGTGCTATACTGTCGCAAAGAAAATTGTATCGTGCAGAGTCATTTTATTCAATGATGGTTACAGTACATTGTTTTATCAAATTATGCATTTGCTGTGTCCAACAGAATTGCAGTCTGCAGGATTGAGTCACTCATCTTCTGGAAATCATCAACCAGAGCTGTGATCTAGAAAACAAACTCTTAGACAATATAAGTGGTACTCTTAGACACGTTTGCATGTTTACAGCATAGAATCAGACTTTACGATAAGCATCCACCAAATGTTTGGACCCTCGAGTGGATACTTTTACCAAGTCCTTAAAGATAAATGGCTTAAATAGCGAAGGATGTTCCTCATTCACAAGCTCTTCTGATGCTCTTACTAATTAATATGAAGCCCTGGGCTTGTATTGGACTGCTGGATTGGGAATGCTAATTCAGACTAACCGTTGTTAATTGGATTTGGATCCATGTTTTAACCAGTCTAATGAAGTATTAATTGAAAAACTATGGTTGTCACTGACGTTGACGGTCTACTAAACCAAGACAGAAAGCAGAAGATGAGATAAAATTAATTCCGTTATCCAATTCTTTCTGTGGCATCCGCTTCGCAATTATTAATTTTTATCAATTGTTCCTGTTCTTTTTTTAAATTATTCTTTTCTTTTTAATTTGATCTTCTCGACGTTTGATCTGTTTAATAATTTAACACTACTTCTAGATAACTAAACACGCGAAGTTATTCTTTTCCAACGATGCAGAGGGTCATGGGAATATAACAAATTAAATAATTTTTAAAATAATTTAATGATTATTTTTAAAATTAATATAAATTAGAACAAAATTATATTTTTATTGATGTGCCTCAAATATTACATAAATGTCTATCTAACGTTTTAATTTGAGTTGTATGAATTTCGAAAAATTAATATTACATTAAAAATTTTGAACCTAAGTTTTAAAAATTCAAAATATCAAACATTTTTAATGTATTTTCTGAAATTATGTGTAACAGAAACTTATATTAAAATAGTTTATATAATACAAGGTTAGAATATACTAAATATAGGGCTTCCTGTTTTGCAGAAATTTTAAAGAGGATTATAATATTCACAACATTTTTTATATTTTTATAAAAAGATTGATTCTGTGAGCTAAAGGTTATAGGGTCACAAAGTAATTTTCTTTTATTTAATGGATTATATTCCACCAGGTCAATGACCATGGTGGATGGTTTCTTGTTTTGCAATGAATATGGTTATGTTATAAGGGAAAACACTTCAGTAGTGACGTTGGAGACGTGTGTTATTTTAGTATTCAAAAACGAAGATATTGCTATACTATTAAAAAATATATAAAAAGTATATACATTAAATAAATTATAAAAATATAATTAAATTATTTAATAATACGAGCAAAGTCGCACATTATCTGCTTCCTGCCTCACAACCATCCAAGACTTTGAGATGAGTCTCACAAACATTCAAACACCATTAGTAAGAGTGTTATGTGTATGTATCACATTCAAGTGGAACAATGTCAACTTCACAGATCATAAAATTTCAAAGCCATGCGCTATGAAATTTTAACGACTTGACGTAAACATCTAAAGGAACATCCGTATAGTTTAAAATTAGAAGGAAGGAAGGATTTGAGTGATGATTGATGAACGATGATGTCTTGAAAGACTCGAAGAACAAAAATGAAGGTTATAATGATTTCTTATCTAATCATGAATATTTTACCCTGCTTATGTACGCCAACTCAACAACACTATTTAATGGAGGCCATAGTTAGTCGATAAAAGTGATACTAGACTATCCTCACTGTGCAGATAAATTGGTAAGAAGCTCTCTTAATTTAAGTAAAGTTACGGGTTCGAACTGTCCTTATGTATGCAGCCGTTTAAAATTTAGGATCAGAGCTTTACTTCTCGCAAGGGACCTACCCAGCTCGAACGGAGAATAGTCTAGGTATGGATGGCTTAAAGGTGTCTTTCCATAATTGGAACCCTCCTAAAACATCTCGTGGGCAACTAAAAAAAAAGTGATACTAGACTGACACAAATTGAACTTCCAACTTAATTGAATTAGATATGAAATTAGTTTAATTATTTTTATTTAAAATTTAAAAATAACAAAATGATAGTACTTTTTATTTTAAAAATTCAAACTTTAAATTTAGATTTTTTTAAAAATTTTGAATTTGGCCTAAATTTAAATATTATTTTTACTTGCAATTGTTACAGAATTATCTCCTTACTTTTTGATATTTTTAATAATAATATTTTGATGCAGCGCAAGTGGATTTGGTGTAATTTATCAAAAGTAGTGGACGCATTTAGTGAGACATGACTGATTGTCTTGTTTGTTTTAGGGAGTGGTTCGAAAGCAAACGACAGAACATATATTTTTTTAAGATTGCCACTTAAAAGTGATGCCTGCAACTTGCAAGATGTATTAAGAATTTCATGTTTCTTTCATTACATACTTCTAATCCTTAATCGTACATTGTTATGACGATTTGATTTTTAATGAGTATGAAATTATATAACCATTCATAAATTTACTGAAAATCCGATAGATTTCTTAGTCAAATTGACAAAGAAAAGATTTGACTAAAGTTCTCTGGCCTTTTCTTTCGTTTCATTTCGATATAAAGTTAGATCATACACCAATCTTGTCATATAAATTCATCAACGTGTCACTTATTAGTGTATTACTAACAAACAGTGGGAAAAAAAAAACAACAAATGGTCATATAGCTAACAACAATATGTAAACTTTCAATAACAACTAGATTCTTTTAACGATGGTAATCATTCAATAAAGTTGGGTGTCTTCGGTTTTTTATTGGGCGATCCGATTCCTAAGGGCCTACTTCTTCCTCCTTTATAGAATCCTTACTTTCGTCTTAGTTTTTGTTACTGGGCTAATTAGTAATCGTAACAAAATCATTCTGACTTGGCTTGTATTCAAATTCCCCATATTATATGTTCTATCAACGTCATATTAACAAATCATTTAATTGTAACACGTAACGATGCCTTAGTTACATATCCTGGATCGAACGTGATAAGATAATAAATGAAGAAATGCAGAAAAATATCTTATTTCGGTTCCATAACTTCAAATGAGCTTTTCGAAGCTGAAACAAGCGTGAAACCACCGCCGTCTTCACAGAAATCGCTCACCAAGACGCGGTCAACGTCTTTCTACAGTTTTCTCAAAACGTAAGCTCCCTTAACAAGTCAGAGAATTCCTATGCTTACGAATAAAATTAGTAACTATAGGAGACCTTAACCTTTATATATAGCTTCCATATTAGGCTTTCCCACCACAGGCCCGATATGAATCCGGTCCATACTGATCGGGATCTATTTTTCACTCAAACTTCGACCTATTGATTTATATCATTTATTGAGTTACTTTATTATCTTTATCCGGGTCAAATTATGTAACTTAACCGATAAGTTATTTGAAAAATCAAAAAATGCAATTAAATGTTGTCTAACTTTATGAGAAAAGTCAAAAATATATATAACATTCTCCCCCTTGGATAATACTTAATTGTGGCATTGACTCAAGTTGAAAACAATTTAAGAACTCGGTTAAGCTATGCTACTGTATTAGTCGACTAGGTTTAAAAATAAAATATTTGATTCAAAGGTATCAAAAGTTCATCATTCCGTCCTGCAAGGCTTTTGATATCAAAAACTATCAAATGCATGTATCATGTGTAAAACAGATTCAATACAATCACAAGTACCTAATACCTTACTGATATGAATGGGAAAGTGGAATGCGGCAAATTGGGATGATACCTTTATGATCTAAATTATATCATTTTTGTCTGTAGGCCTTGATTTCTCCAACTTTATGCTAAATTACATTAGAAAAATCATGTTTTCTCTCATCGAATGCTAAACAACATTAGAAAAAATTTGTTTCCTCTTACCAAATGTTAAACTGTATATGAGGAAATATTTATGTTCTCCAATTGAATGCTAAAATGCATTAGAGAACCTTTATAGGATTAAAACTTATATCCCCCTATGTTATGTGAAACTTTAAAGATATCTGTATAAAACTGTGTACATGTAAATGACATTAGCTCAAGGTCAATTTGTATATATGCCCAATGACCTTTAAATACTTAAACTTGACACAAGTCTTAAGACTTTTATATGTATTATGACAATATATGATAACATGTATTACTGAGGATAAATGATGATCATCTTTATCGATGAACTATCATACCGTCATAATACATCAAATGTACAAATGCACATTTAGCAAATATAACGATTCTCTAACTAACAATGTCTAAAGACTTCAAAACACTCATACTGTATACTTGTATTTCAAACACAAATGGCCGAAGTCCTTTAGTCAAAAAATTGACTTATAGTTTCTCAGTCTTTAAATACTCCAAACCTTAATGTCATCTTTTCGTATCAACTACTTCATGGTCAAATATTTGACCTTGAAATGCTAAGACCCTGTGATATTTGATGTTGTTATTAAACAATACAACAACAAGATTATCACAGTACAATCGAATGAGTCTAGCCACTAAATTAACCACAGACAACTTAGAAATCAAGTTTATGAGCTAAATCGTCTATGAAGTAGCCCCATAGCATGCTCTCTGCATACATAGTCGAGGAAGTTACCCTTGTCTACTTGACACACTTCTACAACATTGTACCATCTGTAAACTTAAAACTATAACTTTAAGTGGAATTTTGATCATCCGGATACATAGTTAAATTTGAATATGAATTTCCTACGAGGTTTAGTCTATTGACTTTTCTATATGTAAATATATAATATTTGATTTCCTTTAATTACCTCAACACTCGCTTGACTGCATTTCAATGTTTTACACCTGGGTTAACCAGATATTGATCAAATAGTCTAATAGTAAATGCAATATCCCGCCTATTACATAGCTGACCATACATCAGACTATCAACTGTACTAGAATACGAAATATTCTTCATAACCTCTCTCTTACTTTATTATTTGGGTACTGTGCCAAAGATTATCTCTCACTATGAGAGATACGTGCTACGATAGGTTTACAGTTAACCGTACTAAACCTTTATAACATATACTCAATGTATGCACTCTGTGAGAAGTCTAATAAGTGTTGAGATCTTTCCCGGTGAATCTGAATATCTAAGATAAAAGATGTTACGTCAAGGTCCTTTATGTCAAAGTTATCGACCAAATGTTGCTTAACCTTATACAACATGGTCAAGTAATTTAACATGAGCAATATATTATCCACATGCAGTAATAGGAAGATAACTTTGCTCCCCCTAACCTCATAGTACAAGCATCTTTTTAGCTTTATTTTCCATGAAACTGAAAGAGGTAATAACCTCATCAACTGTAAGGTATCACTTTTCGGAGGTTTGATGTTAATCATATAATGATTTGCATAACGCGCAAACCATGTCATTTCCATCTGGATCCTGAAATCCTTAAAGTTGTACCATGTAGACCACTTTATAAAGGTCTTTATTCAGGACAACCATCTGACGTAACTCTATATCATCACGAGCTACAATTGTCATAATCACTCAAAATGTATCATACGAGGATAAGAGAGAAAAGGTAATATTAAAGTCAACCTTTCTCCCTGAATGAACCATTAGGCAATTGAGCGAGATAAACCACTGAACTTTATCCCAAAATCCTTTAGGTCTTTAAACTTCATTTACATCTAATGAGTTTGCAATTATGCTATAAATCAACTAACTCCCATACCTTACTATACTTTATGGCTTGCATCTCATTAGTCATTGCATCCTACCACAAATATATATTGGGTCCAAAGAAAGCTTCTGTAAAAATAACTAGATTCGTAACATGTCTAATAGCATAATCATATTCACCTAATAGATTATGTAATCAGATGAGATAGCAGGTCATCTCACTCTAGTGGATTTACTCAACTGCATTAGATCTTATACCCCTAAGAACCTCAGTGTGTTCAAGTATAGCTTCCTGTTCCTGTACAGGCATAGTACAAAGACTTAGATCTACCGAATCTAACTGTATGAGAAGCGGGTACATGATAACTGTAATATCCACCCTGCTATCATCTGAATGGTCAACGGGCCCACCATCATGATAGACATTTCATCTTAGAAACTTAGTTGTTTATGATTTTACTATTCTGGTCCCTCCTTCTCTACAGTAAGATTTATAGCCTTTAGAGTGATCGAAATATCTAATTAAATAACAATGAGTAGAACGAGCATGCAATTTTTCTTTATAAGGATTATACTACCCAGTAGGGTAGCCCCACACCCAAATGTGTGTAAGACTGAGTTCCCACACTTCTAGATAATCAGGTAGATTAGTCATGTTCTACATTGACTTCTTCAAGTCTCTTAGGGTATACTTTTGTTTTTTGGCAACATATCATTTTTCTCAGAACTACTCGGTATAGTGAATCAAGTCACTATTTCAACCGATTCCATATATCTAGCAAATGGACATTTTTAAGTCCTGAAACACCATGTTTTCTACGATTCTCTCCTCCACGGTTAGATATGACACTTTGGATGAATTTCCCAATTGATTTTCAACCTTCAGTCTTTAAGCAAGAACACATAATTGTAATAGGAATAATCATCAACAAATGCCAGAATATATTTGGAATTGTATAATGCAACTGTATAAAGTCTACTGATATCTGTATGTATCTGACCCAACAAGTCAGAAGCATAAGTTGACTTCAATATCCTTATTAGTCAACTTACCCCTATAATAGTCACCACATGTTCCCAAGTCATCATAATTTAGAATTGAGAGAATGTTTTCCTTAATCAATCTCTCAACCCTAGCTTTGGAAATGTGGCTTAAACTTTTATATCACATCTTGTATGATTTTTCATTCATCAAGGTTCTTCTTTTCATGACTTGTTTAGCAAAATACGAAGAAACATATATCTAATTTAGGGTAAAACACATTCTATACAAACCATATGACAAAAAAGTTATACCCTTATGTTTTGCATTAAACACAAAACGTCAACCTTCTTTGTCTAAAATTGATACAAAAATCACATATAAAATGTGTTGTGTAAAAACCAAAATGAACCTTACAGTAAGGTTTAGCTCATACATTCCCCTACAGATATTTCATCCACTTCTTCATTGCTGTCAACCATTGGTTCCTCCTCTTTATTTGACTTTATCCTGGATATGAACTCTTACATCGTGGAAGCACCTTGATCAGATACTCCACTACATAGCCACCAAGTGTTTAATGCGACTATCGCAAATCAGTTTCATAAATTGATAAGCTAAGGAGTTATCTGATGGTCACAGTCTTTGTTTTTAGGCCTCATACTGCTGGCTTCTTTATGTCATGCGGACTTTTACCAACACTAGATTGACCAACATTAGCATGTGGAGAAGATTTAAGTTTTCTACTTTTGGTCTTAGCAGGTTTCATCTTTGCCTGCCCTTTAGTTGCTTTGAGGGCTATAGGAGTAGCAAACTTGAGTTTCTCCTCCTCAGCAACGTAATGGGCATTCAAAGTATTGAAGTCTCATTCCTTATCCTCCGAATAATATGTTATCACCAATTTACTAAATTCTGGAGGGAGTGTATTCAGAGTCTGGTGAACTATGAAGACATCAAGAAGAGGAATATTTAGCATCTTCTGTCTACTACGAAGATGAATCATTGTTGATATATACTCCATTACTCCCCTTTCTCCTGTATACCTCATAGAGAATAATTCTTTCATTAAGTTACTTGTCTCAACAATAGGTGAGACTGTGTGCTTCTGGGAGATATTACCAATAAATCACTTCGCTATGTCTGTGTCTGGAAGTCCACTAAGCAGATGGTCAAATATGAATTTCTTAATGGTCATAAGACATAGGCTTTGTTTGGCAATCAGCTAATTGCATTAGCTGTTAGCTGATAGCTGATTACATTAGCTATTTGTCATTTGATGTTTGGTAAAATTAGTTGTTTAGTATTAGTTATTTATATGTAAAATGACATATAAGTACATGATTTAAAAAATAAGGGTATGATTAAATTTAAAAAAATTAAATTAACTTCTAAAACATTCCTAATAAAATTAACTTAGAAAACAATTTTCAAATAATTAAAAACACCTTTTTAAATTTATTAGGAATTTAAAATTACTTAACTTCATTTAATTGGAATTAATTTAAAAAAATCAAAAGCCTAACAAAATAGTCTGCCTATACCATTAACGTATTGTAGCTTGATTTGACAAATAAAGTTGGAAGTTTTGATCCTAATTTACTATTCTCATCTCTCACAACTGCTTCCCACATTTTCTTTTCTTTGTATAACCTCTAGACATCTGCTGCTTCATGGGTATATCGTCATTTTTGAAAGCGCTAAAGGCAAAACGCTGCTACTCCTTAGCTTGTTGAAAATCAACTGATTGGGTTAATTAGCTAATCCATTAAGCTAATAAATAGCTATTTAACATAGTCAAATAAGCTAAAATGGTCAATCAGCTAATTTTTGGCTGATAAGCCATTCACCAAATGGGGCCATAATCTGTTAGACTGATCCCAGGCTTCATAGGCTACTTTATGAGCTCTCGAGCTAATGGATGGAGGTGGAGTTAGTGGAATATTCATCCGTATGACCATATCAACCTCAACTATCTCCGTAGCATTCAATACATCATCTGTTCACTTCTTTGTACTGAAACTAGTCTGGGTTTCAATGGTAACACTGATATTGTTAACTGAAAAGTGACCGCATAATAACATTATTTAAATCAGCACAAATGTAGGACAACAACGACACTCAAAGTCATTAAAACAATATCTTTATTGAAAATTCGGTCACACATATTATGAAACACCTGTTAGCTGAATACATAATATATGCAACTAGACCTCCACATAAAAGCGATCAGAGTACAAACCATCAACTCTTGTGACATTACCACCTGTGAGTGAATAGATCATTCAAGCAATAACTTTCCTTTATCCAATGCCTTTATGTACATTTCAAAATTTCATGTAAGGCGAACACCTGTGGGCAAAATAACCAAACATGAGACTAGAGACATCCTCTAACGTATAAGTAGAACATTTCAAAATACTGACTCGAAAGGCCATTATGATGACTATATCTTTATCAGCACTTAAAAAGTCCACAAATACAAGGTATACATCTTTATGTCATCCTCACATTCTTCATGGGCATATAGTTTGTGACAATATAACATCAATAAATGCAAAAACCCAAATGCATAGTCTTATTATCACACACTCGTGCTGAAAACATTCTTTGAAAACTTTATTTGAGACTTTTGTAAAGGAAAAATCTCAATAGAGCGACTATCATACGTCACCGGACACTAAACCGACCACTCGAGATAAAAGAACCTTTTGTATATCCTTTATACTAAGTTTGTTGTACGAAAATTCGCTCAAAAATAGCTTTAGAATGCCTTAGTTCTTTTTTGAGTAATTATCATGCAATCCCGAATACTAAACATGAGACTTGAGACACAAAAACTTGAAGTATCTCTCTCTTGTGATGTTCGAAGCATGAAAATTCATTCAAAATTGGATTCAAAACACTTTAATTCTTTTTCTAGAGTTAAACTTTAATTTATTACTAATGTAATAAATCCCAAAAAATGGGAAATTTCACTTTATGAATTTCCCGGCCCCAAAAACTGATCCAAAATACTTTGGGACACCCTTACAAAAAATCTGAAATTTGTGTGTGTGTGTGTGTTTTTTTTAAATACTGTAGCACGCTGATGTTAGCACAGCGTCAGTGCATTGTATTGTTGACATCATCCACTGACGTCTAAGATGACGTTAGTTGCGTGTGTGCCACACATACACGCGCTGCAAAACGACGTGTCTTCAACTTGTATGGTGTGTGCTTGGCATGCACCGACACGTGGCTCGTTCCTGTCAACTGCGTGTCTGGCGGGTGTACCGCCCTATGGGTGGTAATGTTTCACCTGTCAACCACGTGTCCCACATGCGCTCAACGGTCTCCTTTGCCTAGCCAAAAAATGACGATTTCTGAAATGTTTCGGATCAATTTTTGGAGCTCTCAGGCTAGTTTTAACCCGTTACTCAAGGATAAACACATTTATACCAATTTCATGCAATACAAGAAAAAACCGAGAAACATAAGTGAACTCTCTGAAAATCTTATGGAGAAAAAACCGAAAAATCTTTGTTTTTAACCACCCGATTACGTCATCGCTCTAATACCATGTGTAACACATAACGATACCTTAGTTACTTATCCTGGATCGAATGTGAAAAGACAATAAATGAAGAAATGCGGAAAATACCTGATTTTGGTTTCATAATTTCAAACGAGTTTTATGAAGCTGAAACGAGCGCAAATTCACCTTCTTCTTTACAAAAACCGCTCACCGAGATGCAGTCAACATCTTTCTACAGTTTTCTCAAAACGTAAGCTCTCTTAATGAGTTAGAAAATCTTTATACTTACGAATGATATGGGCAACTGCAGGAGACCTTAACCTTTATATATAGCTTCCATATCAAGTTTCCTCAAAATAGGTCAGATATGGGTCCGGTTCACACTGATCGGGATTCATTTTTCACTTAGACTTCGACCCATCAATTTAAATCATTTATTGGGTCACTTTATTATCTTTATCCAGATCAAATTATGTAACTTAATCGATAAGTTATTTGAAAAACTAAAAATGCAATTAAATATTGTTCAACTTTATGAAAAAAGTAAAAAAAATTATCCAACATTAATATAAAAGTAAAGTTCAATTTAT
Source organism: Erythroxylum shatona (assembly GCA_027568895.1). Lineage (NCBI taxonomy): Eukaryota > Viridiplantae > Streptophyta > Magnoliopsida > Malpighiales > Erythroxylaceae > Erythroxylum > Erythroxylum shatona. The sequence continues at coordinate 6,308,238 of JAOSBK010000005.1, read as the reverse complement.
TTGATGAACCCATAAATTGATCACATACTTGCATATTTTAAAAACTTGAAAGGATGTTTATATTAAGTGCATGCATCTGGGGAAATTCTTTTTTATTTATGAATCTTAACTTATCCTGTTATAGTCCTTTATAAATTATATAATTATATATGTAAATATCTTTTCTGTGCGGGGCTGGCTGGAGAGTAAAGCCAATGTTTCTTGAGACATCAATTATTGTGGGGGGTCCGTATTAACACCAGTCTTTTAGGGATTCCCTAAAAAATATCTTTATGACATAAGTGGACATTATGAAAAACAAAACTGATGGGAAGGCATTTTCTATTCAAGGGAGCGTAAGAAAGGGACTATGATATTTGCAGTATAAGGTGGGCAACCAGCTCTTAGAATTATATGATTTTCCACCCCTCGACCAAGAAATCAACGATAGTTTCTGTCTGCATTAACTGTTGTGGGGTGCACTTGTCCACCTTATCACGCCGCGAAGAAGATAACTTCATTTGTACCCAAAACTTTGGCAGTTTAGTGACCACGTTAGTTTGACGAGTTCATAGTTCATTCAAAATAAAGATAAAGAGCGGGTTCGAACTCTTTTCATATATGCAGTCGTTTAAAATTAGAGGTCAGAACTTTGTCTCTCGTAAGGGGCCTACCTGACTCGAGCAAAAATTAGTCTGAGTGTGGATGACTTAAATGTATCTTTCTATAATTGGGACCCTCCTAAAACACTTTATAGACAATAAAAAAAATAGAGATAAAGAGCCAAATTCTTTCATTAGATATAATCTCAATTATTAGGTTAGTAAGCTTTTCTAATTTCTTTAGTTGAACTTCAATTATGGACAATCATTTCAACCCATGCTCCTTATATACAATTCAATGTATTTAGTGAAATAATAATAATAAACCATACGACCCTCATGCCTCCACGCACCTCTCCCTATGATTTAAAGTATGTTGCATCATATGAATTATTTTATAATGGAAGCAACCTACTCTCTTTTCCTTTTCTTTTATTTTTAAATTATTTTATGGGACATGTGGTCATCAAAATTTATGAAAGGATTTTTTTAAAAGACTCCTTTATTCCCTTGAGACTTTCCTCAACCTTTCATTTCATTTTTTTTTTAATTTTGTGAGATTTAAAACTGATTAACTAACACACAAAAAAAGAGAAGAATATGGTGTCGTTTTTCTCCATTTTGCTTACTTTTTCTTCTGTTTTGCGTTGAATATGTCATCCAATGTGGTCGTATGCGTGTAATGTGGATAAGGGTCTTTTTCCTTGTCCGTGAAGACTGACCAAAAATCTATCGGTAAACGCACCAGCTAAAAGTAATACCCCAAAATGGAAGGCAGACCGTCCTCAAAATAAAGGACTTCTAGAAGCCGAAGACAATGTGTGACAAGCTCTGCATAGTTGGATGTTGGAACCCTTAAATGTGCGAAACTTTGAAGTCCATTGTTTGAAAGTCAAAATTATTAACTACGGTGAGTTAATAAGGAGCTCTTTTGATTTAAGTGAGGTCACGAGTTTAAATTATCCTTATGTATGTAGCTATTTAAAATTTGAGGCTAGAGTTTTGTCTCTCGTAAGAAATATACTCGATTCAAACAGTGATTAGTCTAAATGTGGATGACTTAAAAGTGACTTCTTATAATTAAAACCCTCCTAAAATATCTCGCGGGTAATAAAAAAAGTTGGAATTATTAATATTGTTATAAATAATATTATTAAAAATAGGAAAAAAATGTACAGAATTTTGGGGTGGTCAAGCAAAGGTGGCTCAGGACTCAGGACTCAGGACTCACGACTCACGACTCACGACTCAGTGTTGTACAGCTTGCGGATAACTTGGAGCATATGCAAAACTTCAACCAACGATTTAATAATAGAAAACTTCTCTGATGTTTTTTCTCACTTTTGTTTACTATTATCCTTTTCCATTCACGAGCTTTCCTGGAAAACGCCAGCTTTGAAAGTTCAAAGCCGCCACTTCCCTACTTTCTGCACCTTTTATATACGTTGGATTTCCACGACTCCCATAAGTCCATCTCTCATCTTGTGCTTCTCTTGGCACAACAGCTCAAAAAAAATCTTTTCTTTGTTGTAATCAAGTTCCAGAAAAAAGATCAAAAGAAAGAAGGTGAAATACAGAAAGTTCTCAGTTTTGGTGGGTGTTAAGAACATTTTGTGTTTGCAGTGCTGCTAATCGTTCAACAATGGAGGGCGGTGATATTTATAGAGCAAGTAACAGTCTAAGAAGGGGAAGTTCTTCAATATGGAGAAACACTGGTATGGATGCTTTTTCGGTTTCTTCACGTGAAGAAGACGATGAGGAGGCTCTTAAGTGGGCTGTTCTTGAGAAGCTGCCTACATATGATCGTTTGAGGAAGGGTATATTAACAAGTGCATCGAAAGGTATAGCTACTGAGATTGACATACACAACCTTGGATTCCAAGAAAGGAAGCATTTGATCGAGAGGTTGGTCAAAGTAGCTGAAGAAGATAACGAGAGATTCTTGTTGAAACTCAGGAATCGTATTGATAGGTAAAGACTTGTCAGCAAAACTTGGTTTTCGGTTACTACAAATTTTAGCAGTGGAAGTTAGTAAACGATAGGAACTGAGAACAGAAGTTGGATCTTTTAACATAGATAGAATCAAAAAAGAGGAAACAGAGTAGCTCTGTTTTTTATCGTGTAAAGTAGCTGCTCTTAGATGCTTTAAACTTGATACTTCTTTCTCTAATTTTTTAATATACCCTTGCTGTTTTAGGGTTGGAGTTGATCTGCCAACAATTGAAGTCCGTTATGAGCATCTGAATATTGAGGCAGAGGCATATGTAGGAAGCAGAGCTTTGCCTACATTCATTAACTTCACTATCGACATAGTAGAGGTAACTGCTTGTCATCATCTTAGTATTAATTACGATTTTTGGCATATGATCTATCTATTCCAACTATGGATCTGCAGATTTACTAACTTTTATTTTTATTTCAAAAGGGTTTGTTGAATCATCTTCATATCCTCCCAAGTCGAAAGAAACATCTGACCGTTCTTAAGGATGTTAGTGGAATCATCAAACCATCAAGGTGAGATCTAAGTGCTAGTTGATATATGATTGTTCATCTTCTACCTATTAACAAATTTTCATATATAATCTGTATCACTTGTAATTCTCACTATGCATTCGTTGCAGAATGACTTTGCTTTTAGGTCCTCCAAGTTCTGGAAAGACCACGCTTTTGTTGGCATTGGCTGGAAAGCTTGATCCCAATCTAAAGGTGTTCACATATGCTTGTACCTTTATTTGGTTTATGAGGATTAAGCTATTAATTTCAGACTTCCCATCAAGATTTTCTTATCTAATTTGAGGAGTTTTCATTTCACTTATAGGTCTCTGGTAACGTGAATTACAATGGCCACGGCATGAATGAATTCATCCCACAGAGAACAGCTGCCTATATCAGTCAACATGATCTCCACATTGGAGAAATGACTGTAAGGGAAACTTTGGCATTTTCTGCCAGGTGCCAAGGAGTTGGTTTCCGACATGGTTAGATTAGAAGTCCTTGTCTTTTTTGGTTCAATCTGATCTTTTTAGCATAGTTTTCAATATGTAGTCAAGAAATTCTAGCTTAAATGTCTGTAATTGTTTCTGGCAACTTTCAGAAATGTTAGCGGAGTTAGCAAGAAGAGAAAAAGCAGCAAATATCAAGCCTGATCCAGATATTGATGTCTTCATGAAGGTGAGCAAAAATATCATGTGTAGATAAGGTTACAGATATGGTGATTTTTCGTCAAATTCATTAAGTTAATATAAGTTTCATTCGTCAAATTCAATAAGTTAATATAAGTTTCATTGATGACACTTTGAAGTTAAATTCTTTTCCATTTTGGTACTGTAGGCAATGGCAGCAGCAGGTGAGGAGACCAACGTGGTCACGGATTACATACTAAAGGTAATGCCATCAGAAAGTATTCTTCAGTTAACACAAATCTCTGTGGCTTCATTATCTAATACCTTTCTTTAATGTTCATAACTTCTACAGATATTAGGATTGGAAGTATGTGCAGATACATTGGTAGGAGATGAAATGTTGAGGGGTATCTCTGGAGGGCAAAGAAAACGTGTGACGACTGGTAAATGAGCTCAATGACCACAAGAAAGAAAAGGGTTTTTATTTGATTTTTGAATCTCTCTGTGTGAGTATGAACATGTTATGCAATCGACATTGCAGGTGAAATGCTTGTTGGACCTGCAAGGGCACTGTTTATGGACGAGATTTCTACTGGCTTGGATAGTTCAACAACTTTCCAGATTATCAACTGCCTAAAGCAATCCATTCACATTCTTAATGGAACTGCAGTTATCTCCCTTCTTCAACCTGCTCCAGAGACTTATAACCTATTTGATGACATTATCCTCATCTCAGATGGTCAAATTGTGTACCAAGGTCCTCGGGAAAATGTGCTTGAGTTTTTCGAACAAACGGGGTTCAGGTGTCCTGAAAGAAAAGGGGTTGCTGACTTCTTACAGGAAGTAAGAAATAACAAATAACTCTTGTCTTGTTTTTATCAAAATAGGCCTTCCATAAGAAAATAGAGCATAAAGAACCTTGCTTTTGAACTTTCCTAATCTCTGCAAATGATGATTTCATTGCAGGTGACATCAAAGAAAGATCAGAAGCAGTATTGGGCACGAAAAGATCAGCCCTATAACTTTGTCACTGTCGACGAATTTGTTAAGGCATTCAAGTCATTTAGTGTGGGGCAAAGGATATCAAATGAGCTTTCTGCTCCATTTGACAAGACCAAGAGTCATCCAGCTGCTCTGGCAACGGAAAAGTACGGTGTTGGAAAGATGGATCTGCTAAAAGCTAACTTCTCAAGAGAGTACTTGCTCATGAAGAGGAACTCTTTTGTCTATATCTTCAAGCTGAGCCAGGTGATTATCAAAAGTTTTTGGTGATCTTAGTGCCTTACTCTGAAATTTGCAAAAGTACTAATAATTTCTTATTCTTGGTTTGACGTCTAGCTCACTTTAATGGCATTCATTTCAATGACCCTCTTCTTCCGCACTGAGATGCATAGAGATACCTTAGTCGATGGAGGAATTTATCTTGGAGCTCTGTTCTTTACCACTGTCATGATCATGTTCAATGGTATGTCAGAGCTATCCATGACAATCGCAAAGCTTCCTGTGTTCTACAAGCAAAGGGACCTCCTATTCTATCCTCCGTGGGCATATTCTTTACCCCCTTGGCTACTTAAGATTCCAATCACATTTGCGGAAGTTGCTGTATGGGTGTTCCTGACATATTATGTCATTGGATTTGATCCTAACGTTGGAAGGTATAAAGAAAAATGTAAATGCTTTAAGACTGCCATATATGATCTTGCTGGTACTGAAAGGGTACGGAAAATATGTGCAGGTTATTTAAGCAGTACATGTTACTATTACTGGTTAATCAGATGGCCTCTGGACTATTTCGATTCATTGCTGCTACTGGAAGGAACATGATCGTTGCAAACACCTTCGGGTCCTTTGCACTACTTGCACTTTTTGCACTTGGTGGTGTTATTCTTTCACGAGGTAAAGTTTCTGCTAAATGTTTAAAGGATGATTGAAATTTTATCATGTTAAAACTTGAATGATTTTGTGGTTCTTCTTGCTGACAACTGCAGATGACATAAAGAAATGGTGGATATGGGGTTACTGGATTTCGCCATTGATGTATGGGCAGAATGCGATACTTGTTAACGAATTCCTTGGAAAAAATTGGAGACATGTAATTTTCCTGAACAGCCACTCTTTGATTAGGTATATCTTTTGAAAATGAAATAATCTGTTTTATCTGTTTTACAAATTGCAGAATGCTCCAAACTCATCAGTGCCACTTGGAGTTCAATTTTTGAAGTCTCGAGGATTCTTTCCATATGCGTATTGGTATTGGATAGGGATTGGGGCTTTGATCGGATTCATAGTAGTCTTCAACTTCCTTTTCACTCTGGCACTAACTTTCCTCGGCCGTGAGTTTTATTAACCACCTAAGTTTCCTTGCCTAGTGTAACTACTTAGAGAGCTTGTGCTGATATCTTGCAATTTATATTGGCCAGCACTTGAGAAGCCTCAGGCTGTTATATCTGATGAACCGGAAAGTACTAAAACTAGTCACAGACCTGCTGGAGCCGTTCAATTGGCAGAGCAGGGAAGTAGTCACAAAGCACGCTCAGGTTAGAGATACCATTGATTATGTGTGATTCTGCTCAGGTCAGCCATTCTGCCTGGCACCTAACTATCTGATGTGAATTTGCATACAGAATCGGAAGAGACGAGCCATGCCAAGAAGAAGGGAATGGTTCTCCCATTTGAACAGCATTCCATAACATTTGATGAAGTTATATACTCTGTTGATATGCCTCAGGTATCAAAGCCACAATCAAAAATCATTTCATTATTCAAATGATGGCTTCCAATGATGAAGAGAACTGATCTTATTGCATCTGATACATGTAGGAAATGAAAAACCAGGGAATTGATGAAGACAAATTGGTGCTTTTGAGGGGTGTCAGTGGCGCTTTTAGGCCAGGCGTTCTAACAGCGTTAATGGGTGTTAGCGGTGCCGGTAAAACAACTTTGATGGATGTGTTGGCTGGTAGGAAAACCGGTGGGTACATTGAAGGCAACATCACAATTTCTGGATATCCCAAGAAGCAAGAAACATTCGCTAGAATTTCCGGATACTGTGAGCAAAATGACATCCACTCACCCCATGTTACTGTTTATGAATCCATACTCTACTCAGCTTGGCTTCGTCTACCATCGGATGTCAAGCCCGAGACACGAAAGGTAGGCATTTATATCTACATTCTTCTTCTGCAATGTAATCTGAATGCAAACTAGTAGTAGTTTCAATCAACTTAAACTGCATTTCCTGAGCCACACTCAATTGACCTTAACATTGGTGACAGATGTTCATTGAGGAAGTTATGGATCTTGTGGAGCTAAATCCATTGCGAAATGCTTTAGTTGGATTGCCTGGCGTGAACGGTCTATCGACTGAACAGCGCAAGAGGTTAACCATAGCTGTTGAGTTAGTGGCAAACCCTTCTATAATTTTCATGGATGAGCCAACTTCTGGGCTCGATGCAAGAGCTGCTGCAATTGTTATGAGAACAGTTAGAAACACTGTAGATACTGGAAGAACTGTTGTATGCACAATCCATCAACCGAGCATCGATATTTTTGAAGCTTTTGATGAGGTAACCTACTAACATAAATTATTTCTATTTCCTGATCAAGGGGATTCATTGTTGTAATGTGGAAGTAATGTGCTTCATGTGACATTTGCAGCTATTTCTGATGAAGCGAGGAGGACAAGAAATATATGTTGGGCCATTGGGTCACCATTCTTCTCATTTGATCAACTACTTTGAGGTATGCTAATCTGATGCATTACCCTGTTACCTTGATCATAATAGGATCACAGGCTAATTTAAATCACTTTTCTTAATGTTAGTCCATTGAAGGAGTCAGTAAAATTACTGATGGCTATAATCCAGCAACATGGATGCTGGAAGTTAGCACTGCAGCGCAAGAAGTCGCTTTGGGAGTTGATTTTACGGATATTTACAAAAAATCAGAACTCTTCAGGAGAAACAAAGCAATGATCCAAGAACTAAGCAAACCAGCCCCTGGTTCCAAGGATCTCTATTTCCCTACGGAGTACTCACAGCCCTTTTTGACCCAGTGTGTAGCCTGCCTATGGAAGCAACATTGGTCGTACTGGCGTAATCCACCATACACTGCCGTTAGGTTTCTCTTCACAACATTCATTGCCCTGATGTTTGGAACAATGTTCTGGGATCTTGGTTCCAAAATGTAAGTAACAATCGGAGAATATCATATCAAAGGTGTCATTCTCTGCTAGTTATCTGCTTCCTTATTACCGATTTGCTTTGACTATTTTTGCAGGAAAAGGCAACAGGACTTCTTCAACGCAATGGGTTCGATGTATGCAGCTGTTCTCTTCCTTGGGGTGCAAAACGCCTCGTCTGTGCAGCCAGTGGTGGCCGTTGAAAGAACCGTCTTTTACAGAGAGAGAGCTGCCGGAATGTACTCAGCTCTGCCCTATGCTTTTGCACAGGTAACCCATACGTTCAGATTCACCTACCTGTGATATGACCAAGTTGAACATGTTACTTACCAGTCTCTTCTCATTTTTTCTGCGCTCAGGTCCTGATCGAGATTCCATACATCTTTGCCCAAGCAGTAGTCTACGGTCTCATTGTATATGCCATGATTGGATTTGAATGGAATGCTGCTAAGTTCTTCTGGTACCTGTTCTTCATGTACTTCACTCTACTGTACTTCACCTACTATGGGATGATGACTGTTGCTATGACACCAAACCACCACATAGCACAAATTGTCTCCTCAGCATTTTACGGATTCTGGAATCTCTTTTCAGGATTCATTGTCCCCAGACCTGTAAGTTGTTCTTCTTCCTTCAAACTCATGTTCATCCTTTAGTTTCAATATCATGGAGACCGATCCTAATTCCAATTCTGTTGTTTGTTTGCTTGTACCGAACAGCGCATGCCTGTATGGTGGAGATGGTACTACTGGGGATGTCCAGTGTCGTGGACCTTGTATGGTTTGATCGTATCACAATACGGAGATATAGAGGATAAACTTGAGAGTGGGCAGACAGTGAAAGAGTTTCTGGATGACTACTTCGGTTACAAGCACGATTTCCTGGGAGTTGTGGCAGCTGTTGTTCTTGGGTGCACCGTCCTCTTCGCATTTATTTTCGCATTTTCCATCAGGGCCTTCAATTTCCAGAGGCGATAGAAGATTTGTGGTTTCAGCTTGTATATAAGGCTGTCTGTTCTATTAACTATTTTTATTTAATGTAAACCTTTTCTTCAATTGTTTTTGACATCCATATGAAAAAGTGTAATAAAATGTTTCTTTACCAATTTTGCAACACTCCAATTTTTCAATTCTTTTATCAGTTCAACAGGTTAGGGAGTATTTGGAAAGGAGTAAATTGAATTCAATATTGTAATTGAATTTAATTCAGCTGCTTGGAAACACAAAAATGGGATAAATTCAATTCATGCATGTAATTAAAACCTGCCTTTTTTATAAATTGAAATCACTCCTCCAAGCATAGGAATTCAATTACATTGAAGCTTGAGGAAGAATCATTCTGTGTCATTCAAAGGTAGTGTCTTGCTCTTTTGATCTTTCATTCTTTGGACTACTTTACTTCTCACTTTTTTGTGCATCACTTAATTGAATTTCAAAAACTATTATTTAAAATATTATTAATAATTAATTAACTACAATATAATTATTTAAAATATTATAATTAATTAATTAATTAAAATATTATAATAATTTTAATTAATTACAATATAATCAATTAAAATTATAATATTTTAATTAATCAATATATTATAATTGATCAATTACAATATAAGTAATTAAAATATTGTTAATTAATTAATTAAAATATAATACATTTTTATTTCTTAATACTTTTTACAAATTAACTTTCTTCCTCTTAACCAACCGTGATAATTATAATAATAATTCTTTTTATCAGTTCAACATCTTAATCTTTTCTAGATTATACCAGGAAGAAGTCCTGGAAGAAGTCAGACACGATTAAGGCGAACTTCATGAGCTGACCATGATTCTAAAGCCAAAGAAAGATAACATTTTCACCTTGAGTAGCTGTCTTTTCGCAATGTTCAACTTGTGTTGCCTCAAGACATGACTAAGCAGAATGAATCCTGAAGGCCAACACCTTCTTCCTCTCTGCACTTTTGCCTGGAGATCCCTTCGTGAATGCTTAATCCAATGGAGAGAGAGTAGAATCTTTTCACCGTAAAACCAAACCATCACTAAGAAAGAATTGAAACGACTTAAAACTAAGCAGCTAAAAGCAAAACACTCTATTCTCGCGTAACCTTCCTTTGTCCTTTAAGTTGAGGCCCCAAAATCTGAAGTTCTTCAACAAAATCTTCAAGGCTATACGTTCACGTAAGCTCCCTACATCTTCATTCTCATTCCAATTGCCTCCTAAAAGTCTCACCTGGAAGCTCGGTTGTCCCACCAATCATAGTGGACTTAACGGCGTCCCTTTCAGTTGTGCCTCCACTGTTGTTAATGATGTTTTTGACCTAATTTGTCGCAAAGCTTCACCTACCTGGTCTGAGATTGTCCGGAAACCGGTTGCGTGGGATTGGATTGAGTCATTTTGTGTTAAGATCCCTTTTCTTTGGTGTTTGTAGGTCAAAACATTAACTTGACATCACAATGTTGACTGCTGCATGATAAGTAGAAAAAGAAAACAATAACCAAATTTACATTAACCTTCCTCTCACAAAATTGAGTCAAATTTCATAGGTAGACTATTGCATGATGGTTAAAAATGAGCTACATGATCAAAATTATGTTAAAAGTTTTATTGTAATTTAATTTTTTTAATTCTTTCTACGCTCAAAATTATTATAATGTTAATTATTTAATTATTATACATTTCTTTTATCATATTATATTGGTTATTTATTTATTTATTCTTACCAAGGCTCCATATTATTAAAATTCTTAAATTCAACGTGGATTTGAAATTATAACTGAATAGAAACAACAACTGAATAAAAATTCTGCTGAAATGTAAGGCTTAGGAAGGTTTAATCGTACGTAACTTTATCTCTAACTAACAAACAGTTTTCGAAATAAGATAGCAAAAAATGAATGATATATGACAAAAAGGAGATAAATGACAACTAAATAATATAAGGATTAAGCACATGATAATTAAAATAAAAATGTCAATCTAAATAAGAGTTTAATGCAACCACTCTTATGTCCTTTTTAACTAGCCCTCGATATTGTTGAGAATTTAGACCTCCCGAACCCACATCCAATGATATTTTATAGACACAAATATTAGAAAATAGAGAAATAATAACAACACAAGAGAATTTACGTGGAAAGTCCCAAACCGGAGAAAAAATCACAGGTACCGAGAAGAAAATCTACTATATGAAAAATTCTTACAATCACACAATTTTTCCTCTCACCCAATCTCTTAATACACCAATACACTCACAAAGAAATACCTAAAATAAACTCTCCAACTCTCACCTCAAAAGAGGAATTTATCTAGAGTCAAATTTATCATACAAATCTTTGACTTTGTATTGATGTATTAACTAAAGAGATAGCAAAACTCAACAATCTCCACGTTGGCGACTTTGGTTGATCCCACAACTACATTACACCTTAATGAAGATCTCCTAAAAATAACATAACTCTCAATGTAGAGAATTATCATGCTTCATAACATCATGCTCCACCATAAAAGCATACCCACTCAGAATAAACCAATTATAAGCCTTTTACTTCAGCACAATTCGAAATTAACTTTGTTAAAAAATTATGGTGCAACTCCCATGTTTGGTTTTTCTAAAAGTTCATCAGCCATCAACATAAATTCCACCACACACCTTGCATTAATGCCAAACTAATGCCTGTGTGCAAACTTGTGGACCAACTAACAGTAACACATCCTCTATCATGGCAACTTTGGGATTAACGATATGCCATAAGGATGTACATGCCCCCTTTTTAGAGAGTAAGATCATCATCCATGGAGACAATGTTAGCGACATTGTTAGTTTCTCCATTAACTAACCCAGAGCCTTTTGCTGAACCCGCTCCATCTCTCAAAAAAATTTTCTTCACGTGCCCAAATTGTCCACACGTCCAACATACTAGATTTGTCTTCATAGAGTTCTTCTTCCGATATCCAGCTACCATAAGAGCTGAGTTTTCAGAAGGAACATTTTTTCCACCACCCAATCTTCTCTCTTCTGAAAAGAGTTTTCCGATAACTTCAAAAAAAACTATCTTCTCCTTCTCGTGAATCAAAATCGATTTCATGTGTTCATATGAAGGTATAAGAGACTATATGAGTCTCAAAGCTTGATCCTCGTCATCAATACGAACTCCAATTGCCTCCAGTTCAGAGACGATCTCATTGAGAACACTTAAATGATCTGAAATTATAGTGCCTTCCCTCATCTGCAGTGTATGAAACTGCTCCTTTAGGTACACCCGATTTGAGACGCCCTTTATTTGATATAACTCCTCAAGCTTTTCCCAGAGTTCCTTTACTGTAGATATTCCATGCACATTCACAAGGACATTCTTAGCCAAACACAATCATATTTCACTTGTTGCTCTCAAATTCAGATCCTCCCAATCTTCATCGATCATACTAGATCTGTCCGTACTAACCGTTTTGCCAGTATCACTAGTAGTAGTGCTGATATCAGGTATTTGTCTGCCTTTTAATGCCTTGTGTAACCTCGACTGAGTTAAAATGTCCTTGACTTGCACTTGCCGCAAGCTAAAATTGATTCTTTTGTCGAATTTCTCTACCTCAAATCTAAGAGGATTCGAAGCTCTATTTCCTGACATTTTTTCTGTACTCTTTTGCCTTGATGAATTTTATCGCAGAAATGAATAGTACATCAGATAAGCTCCCCGGAAAGAGAGGTGGTCACAACGGATACACTTAAATACCAAGTCTTTCCTTAATCAGAACTTTCCTAGACATGCACTTCCACATTACCACACTAAAACTCTACCGCACCAAATGAACCTTTCTCAAGAAAATCTTTTCTGATGTGGAAGATCAGTTAAAACTACGACTAAAAAGCATACTCAAAATCTTCAAGAAAAACACACATTGACTCTAATACCAATTGTTGAGAATTTAGATCTCCCAAATCCACTGTTGGACCAATGGTGGTTGACAAATCAAATCCTTCTATGTTTTGATAATAATAAAATGTATAGAATTGGTTAAGAAATAATTTCAGGTATTTTGGATTAATATTCAATTAAAGAATTAATACAAATCAAGTTTGACATATTCAAGAGATAGACAACGTGCAAGAGATTATGTAAGA
>JAOSBK010000005.1:6265459-6279391 GCA_027568895.1 Erythroxylum shatona | reverse complement strand
CATGAATTGTGTGATGATTTATAAAAGTGATATCTTTTGGAAAGATGCATGTTTATGAAACCATGTTTTCAAGAATGGTTTATAAAGAGGTTTTCAAGTGATTTTCTGAAGAGAATAGCAAGTTTATGAAATTAAGTTTTGAAAGCGCATATGAAATATGTTTGCACATGAAACTCAAGTTTACAAGAAATGCCATTTGGGCATCAAGTTTACAAGATTTTGAAACCTATGTGTTAAATGGGTTTGCGGTAGTTCCTCAAGAGCCGTCACGTGCACGTTGACCCAATTATAGGCTTCTCCCCCCTGCCTGCTATGGCATGGAGCTTCCTCAAGGACTCCCTCAAGAATTTCCGCCTATACAGGACCATTTCATTGGAAATGTGTAGTGTGTCATGTTTTGGACTTACCCAAACTATTTGATATGTTTATGTGTTCATGACAAGTTTGATGAATTCATGTTTTGTGATTTGTGGATTTTGGATAAAAAGCCTAAGAAGCATGCACTTTAAAAACCCACAGAAAATTTATTATGACAAGTAAAATAGTTTCAAAAGTTTTTGCTTATCCTTTATTGTAAACTGTTGCCCACGAGCTTCCAAGCTCACCCTCTCTCTGTCCCCTCCTCAGGTTATAGCTAAGAAGTCAAGCGAGCAAGAGCCTAAAGGAAATTCTTCAAATTTTCTATTTTTGCATTTTAAACTAGATATTGTAACCAGGAGGGTTTTGTTGCATTTTTGAGAATTTGTAGTTCTTGTAACTTTTGTATTCTGAGATTTTCGGATGTTGATGCATTGTAGCTTGTAAGACCCCTTTTGTTTGGGGGTAATGAAATATGAATGATGATATTTAGTTGTAAGTATTGTATTAAAGATGTATGATGTTGTAAAGATACGTTTAAGTATTTTGATATTCGCAAGAGGTTAGGTTCCGAAAACGGTGCTCAACATTCCAAGTAGAGGTCCAATGGATAATGTTATTTTGGAGAGAGAAGTGGTGCCTTATTTAAAAAGAGCCAAGGGTGGATTGGGTTCGATGATGATTAAATTAGACCTCAAGAAAGCCTATGATAGAGTAAATTGGGATTTTAATTTCCCAAATCGGTTTGTCAAACTCATCATGAATTATATTTTGAGCACAAAGTTGGTTGTTCTTTGGAACTGGGAGAAGCTAAATAGTTTTAATGTAACATCTCATCATCGATGGGAAGGGTAAATTGGTCAATTGGGACGGGTTAGGAGTGTATAAATTAGACTCGGCATGTTTATGCATAAAAGGGCCTCCATATGCTCATAAATTGAAATTTTTGCACATGCACATGAGTGTACATGCATTCATGACATTTCCTGGTATATGTGCCTAAATGGGATTTTTATTTTGAAAAATGTGGTTTATGGGTTTAAAAATTTAATTGGAGTGGATTGTTTTGTGTTTTATATTTTTGGGCAAATGTAGGAATTTTTCTGAAATTTTTCGGGAAAATTTTCCGGACCGGAAAAATCGCCACGCGCTGGACCGATTGGTTTCCGGTACCGAAAATTTCTGTTCAAAGGCACTAGAAATTTAGGTAAATGATTTTGGGATTTTAATTGGAGCCATTTGGAATTGAATGGGTTAAAGATTTCATTTATTAGGGTTTCTTTTATTACATTAAGTGATTTTGTCTTTTTCCTCATCAATATGACAAGTGTCATGGTGACACACCATAAATTCATTAAAGGCCTTGGTTTTGTTCCCATTCATTTCGGCAACTCCAAATAAAAGAATGAAGAAAAGATGAGTTTTACTTGCTTTTGGGTTTCATCATCCGAAAACCTTCTCCTCTTTGCCTCTTCATTGGTTTTCTTAAATTCCTCAAGTTAAACTGCTACTTTCCTCCTACCTTAAAGTGCTTTCTCTTTCGGTGTTTAAGTGTAAATCACCTACCTCCTTTCCCATAGTGATTGTCGTGTGTGATGTTGAGAAGTAGAGAGTGGGTGTGTTGATTGAAGAATGGAAGACTTGAAGCTTGGTTAGGTGAGACTTTAATTGTATGTTCTTTAACTAGTAGTTAGATGCATTAATTGGGAGTTATTGTGCCTTAATTTTGATTTATTGTGCATTCATGTCATGAAGCTTGTGGTTGGATTGTTTGGGTATGAATGTATGTTTGTGTGAGGATAAACAATGCATATAAGGGTAGTTTGTGTTGTATGAAAATTAGGATAGTTGAAGTGGATTTTGTGATTAAAGATGAATGGAAATTAAGGGAAGCAAGTTGAGTATAGGTGATGCCAATTTGTGGTTGTTTGTCCAAGTGAAGGTATTGGTATGTTTATTGAAGTAGAATGGGACTTGAAATGAGAGGAAATTGAATTGAGTACCAAAGCTGGAAAAGTAACATGCCGAGACTAATGTATACACTCCTAACCCATCCCAATTGACCAATTTACCCTTCCCATAGGTGATGGGATGTTACAATTAAGCAGGAACAGTATCAGCTATTTTGTGACAGTCAAAGTGTTATTTACCTTGATAAGAATGCCTCTTTTCACTCACGATCAAAACACATTGATGTGAGATATCATTGGATCAGAGATGTGATGGAGATGAAACAATTACAGTTAGAATACTGATAAAAATAGATCAGACATGTTAACCAAGATTCTACCAAAAGGCAAGCTCGAGTACTATCGATCAGTAGCAAGCATGATGGAGCCCTCCATGTAATCGGAAGGGGGAGATTTGTTGGATGTAGGTTCTTCACATAGAGGGACACCAGTTCGGTGCTGCATTGTTGAAAACAAAAGGAAGACAACTGCATTTGTTGAATTTGCAGCTGTCTCATGCGGTGGATTGCCTATATAAGGCACTCCTACTTCATAGAAAAACACACAAAAAAACACAGAAGAAAACCAGAGCAAAGCAATGCTTTGACGTTAGAAAATATTTTCTTAAATAATTGGTGAGTGACAAAATAGTGAGGTTAGTATTTTTAAGTCAGGAAATACCTTGTAAGTCACTATTTTAGTTTTATCTTTGTATACCTACTATTTGTAATAGTGGAAGAATTATTTTGAGTTTTGTCTGTAGACATAGGCCAAAATTAAGGGTGAACTACGTTAAATATTTTGTGTGCATTTTGTTCATTTTTTTTAAAAAAATACACTCGCTGCGCCCAACAAAAGTTGCATTGCTCATGATTGTTTAAACAATTGGTTTCTCTTCCCCAACTAACACTTTGATATGAATAAATTTGTGAATCCACTAGAATAAGAGTGGAACAGTGAAGAGAAAATTATGTTTTCCTTTTCTTTTCTGTTTGTTCAAAAAGTCGGTTTCTTATGTAGGACAAGGCAAATCCATTAGCAACAATCCTCACTGTTGCAATGCTTTTGAAGTATGGCCTAAGAGAAGAAAATACTACAAAGAGAATTGAAAATGTAATTTTGGATGCCCTAAATAAGGGATTTCGAACTGATGACATAAATTTAGCTAGAAATGTACGTGCCTAAATCTTATATATCACTAGTTGTTGAAGTTTAAATCATTTTCAAGTTTCCTTGGAAGGTTTTATTTTATATTTTGCAAAAGTAGTTATTGATATTCATCCCTTGTCACTATCAATCATATGGATTTGTTTCAGTTGATTCTATTGCACAAAAATTGGTGGGATGCAAGAAAATGTGTGAACAGATACTAAAATCAGTAGAATCTCCAGTTCCTGTAACTGTTTAATTTGAGGAAACATGAGTATCTCTTTCTCTCTTGAGCATTATGATCAATCTTACCGACATGTTTTTGTAGTTTCGCCTGACCTTGTGAAATTTTATTATTTGTTGTAATTTCACAGCTGATAATAGAAAGGAATTAAGATGCATAGTGTAATATTGTCTTGTAAGTTTTTATTCTTAATCTCGAAGTATTTTGTTACTATGCGTATGATTATGACTAACCAAGGAAATTAAGAAACAAATAATAAAATTCTTAAGAATAACAAAAATATAATCAGCATTACGAATTAACTTGTTAAAATTAATTGATTCAACTTATTCACATGTCATTATCATCATCCTCATCCTCATCATTATTATCATCATTATTACTCCATTTTACTAATTGATTCTCATAAATTTTGATCCACCACAGATGTATAACTTGAAGTTTCTAAGATCCTTATTTCCTTCTTTGCAATTATAGAGATAATGCTTTACTTTTGGTTATTCCTTTCAATCAGGGTTGTTCTTGACATTTTATAGGCTCTAAATAAAGTAAAAAAAACCCTATTTTGTCTCTTTTTATTCTTTATTGTTGCTCTTTATGAGAGTTAAAAGTAAATTTTTGACCCTCATAAAAAACAAAATAAGGCAAAATAATGGCCCTTTTTGTTGCTTATTTTATTATTCATGATAGTGGACTTAGGAAGATGACCTTCTTGCCCTTGCCTTTGCCCTGTCTTGAATCCACTAATGAATAAAGCTTTCATTCTCTTTGTCACCAAAGTCCTACAAATTCTTCAGCTGACATGCAAAACTTGTCTACCCGAGAGTTAATCATTACTTATAATCATCACTAGTCACTACACGCTCCTCCCTTCTTTCACTGCAATATTTTTTAGGTCAATATGATCTCTGGTAATGTCATTTACTTCTTTTAGCAACTTTTCCAGCAGCTATAACTAATACTAATTTCTAAAGAGAAGAGTACTTCTATTGAAGACAATATAACTGTTAGCTTTATAAGTAGCTTTGCTTTTGTAAATAGTTGTGTGCTGTTTATTTAATAAAGTGTAGTCATTTTGTACATAGAAGATAGCTTATGTTTGTTTTACTTGTTCTGCATATAAAGAAAAATCTGACTATGTACAGTGAAGTAAAAAGTAATAAAAGGTCAGTTCTTATTTTATCTCTCTCTGTGCGAATTGTATCATGGTATCAGAGTAGGGAACGAAGTTGTAATCAATTGTTTGTTTTGATCAATTGATTCAAGACATCAAGATCTTGTTAGGAATCGATTGTTGATCATCTTCAACAGTTCTATTTTGTGTCTATGCTTAAGGGAGCAATGGAGTGAAAGGATCGAGAGTTGGGGCTTTCAAAACTTTATTTTCTTCTTACGGGTGCAAATTTGGTTTGAGTCGTTGGTAACGATGGAAGGTTTTTCGAATGATTCTCCAGCAATATCGGCTCTAGATCCCAGACTGAGAGTTCCACCTGAAGAAAATCAAACATACCTTCAAGGATCAGACTATCCAGGTATGAGTTTAGTTATTGCAGTTTTGAATGGGAATAATTTTTAGAGCTGGAGTAGATCGGTTAAAATAGCTCTAGGAGCTAAGATGAAATTAGGGTTTATTGATGGAACTTGTCAGAAACCTAGTCTAGGATTTGTTGAATTTGATAAATGGATTAGGGTTGATTACATGGTTAGATCATAGATTTTGAACTCAATGTTAAAAGAAATAGTTGAAGCTTTCA
Organism: Erythroxylum shatona; assembly: GCA_027568895.1. NCBI lineage: Eukaryota > Viridiplantae > Streptophyta > Magnoliopsida > Malpighiales > Erythroxylaceae > Erythroxylum > Erythroxylum shatona. The sequence goes on along the minus strand of JAOSBK010000005.1, from coordinate 6,273,938 downwards.
TTTATACAAATTCTCCTCGACAATTATGGTCAGGGTTAAAAGAAAGGTTTGGAGAAAATAATGGTCCTTTGTTATATCATTTACAACGACAGATTAGTGCAGTCTGTTGCTAAATACTTTACTAGTCTTAAGAAATTGTGGGATGAACTTTGGTATCTCATGCCTATCCCACAGTGGACTTGTGGGGCGACAACACAGTGTGTATGTGGAGCACCTTGGGCTCTAGCTGATTTGACGTCATTGAATCAGTTAATGAAATTTTTAATGGGTCTGAATGAGAGTTATGATCATGTTAGGGATCAAATTCTGGTTATGGAACCTTTGCCTTCTATCAATAAGGCCTACTCTATGGTCTTAAGGGTAGAAAAGCAAAGAGAGGTGCAGATGGTTTTTAGTAAAGGAGTAGAGCATAGTGATATGTTGGTGAGTAAAGGGAATACTAAGAAGGTTAGAGATGGAGAAGGGAAACAGTTTAAACATAAGTGAGGTAGTAGTGATAAGAGTGAGATGTACTGTTCTTATTGCAAGAAGAACGAACACATGAAAGAAAACTATTTTAAGCTCACTGTTATACCAGACTGGTACAAGGAGCTGCAGAATAAAAAAGGAAAAGGAAGTGGGAAGAATTATAATGCTAATGCAGTGAATGAAGATAATTCATTCACTGTAGATAACAGTAAATTAGTAGCAGATGCTACTACTGGTACTTCTAATCCTCTATTGTTTGAATTGCTTAAACAAGAATTGCTAAAGTTGGTGAAGAATAGAGCAATCTCAAATCCTCTCATGGTGAACCTGGCAAATCTTTCAGATTTTGTAGGTACGTTTCCTTTTCTAGCTCTTTGTAGTCTAAATAGCCTAGGTTTAGATTCGTGGATATTAGATATAAGAGCCTCAAACCATATGTGTGTGGATATTTCTTTGTTAACTAAACCTGTTGTACCTAACACATTCATACCTGTATATCTACCTCCTAGAACTCAAAACCGTTTACATCACATTGGTTATGTTTTCCTACCTAATGAACTTATCTGGACAGAAACACTACATATACCTACTTTCAAATTCAATATTTTGTCTGTTAATAAACTTGCAACCACTTCCTTTGTTACCTTTAAATTTTATCCAAACTACCGCATTTTGTAGGACCTGAAGACTAAACAAATCTTGACTGCTTGTAAGGTTGTAGGGAGGCTTTATATCCTAGACAAGGATTCCTTCAAAGCTAACACATTAGCTAGATATTCTACGTGTACTGTTGACAGTAGTCCCAATAATGTTCATTCTATGTCTATGTACAAACTTTAGCATCAATGTTTAGGCCATGTTTTTGACAATGTACATAGACATATTGTTTCTTTTGATAATAAAGTGACTAGTGAAAGCTTGTGTTTGTGATATTTGCCCAATTGCTAAACAACACAGATTGTCATATCCTTACATCACTATTCATATTGTTTCTATTTTCCAACTGGTGCATGTTAATATTTGGGGTCCCTATAATCAACATTCTGTTTCTAGTGTGAAATATTTTTTGACAATAGGGGATGATTGCAGTAAGGGAACTTGGACATATTTGATAACTCATAAATGTTAAGTGATCAATTGTTTGGATAGTTTTTTAAAGATGGTAAGAACTCAGTTTCATAAGTCTGTTCAGATCATAAGAACAAATAATGGAGCTGAGTTCTTAAGTGAGGAGCGTCATAAAATGTTTAGGGATTTGGGAATTTTACATCATAAGTTGTGTGTTTATACACCACAATAGAATGGGGTAGTAGAGAGAAAACATAGACATTTATTACAGATAGCTAGGGCTCTTTTGTTCCAAGCTTCTTTACCTATACATTTTTTAGGTGTTTGTATAATGACAACAACTTATCTCATAAATAGACTTCCTACTTCTCTTCTAAGATAGAAAACACCTTATGAGATTTTATATGATTATCCACCCAAGTATGATCATATAAAATCTTTTGGATGTCTTTGTTATGCCACAAATGCTCAACCTCATAAGAATAAGTTTGATCCGAGGGCTTATAAGTGTATTTTCTTGGGATATAGTCATGGACAAAAGGCTTATAAGTTGTTTGATCTAGAATTTCATTATGTTCTTGTTTCTAGAGATGCATTTTTTTATGAAAATACTTTACCTTATCAGTCTTCATCTAATACCACACCAGTTATTCCACTTTCTTTGGTTCCAGTTGATCAGTCCTCTGATATTATTGATGTTTTCCCTTTGAATATTAATAGTTCTCCTATCAATTTACGAGTTTCAAACACTAATACACATATTTTTGAATCTTCATCTTCTCATTCTTTAACATTTCCAATTACTGTCACTCATGAGTTGCGTAGAGGTACCAGAATATCACATAAACCAGCTTGGCTAAATGATTTTATGTCTCAAGCAATCACCAACAATGTTTTTTCTTCATATTTAGGTTGTAGTTCATCGACTTATACCCCTTCCACTTTTCTTTTTATACCTACCCCACATCTTACGTCCATATACATATCTTTTTAACAAATGTTTCAAATATTCAAGAACGTCAATCTTATCATCAAGCTAGAACTAATATACATTAGGTAAGAGTTATGCAGTAGGAGTTGGCTGCACTGGAATCTAATCATACTTAGACTTTAACTCCTTTGCTAGATGGTAAGAAGGCCATTGGTTCTAGGTAGATTTATAAGATGAAACTTAAGCCTGATGGGACTACTGAACATTATAAGGCTAGGTTAGTTGCAAAAGGATACCATCAAGTTGAGATGATAGATTTTACTAATAGTTTTTCATCAGTTGCTAAACCAGTAACTATTAGTTTGTTGCTAGCTGTTGCAGTATATTTTACTTGGCCTATACATTAGTTAGATGTGAATAATGCTTTTTTGCATAGAGTTCTTGATGAGGAAGTGTACATGATACCTCCAGATGGGTATACTAAGGCTGGACCGAATGAATTTTACAAGTTAAACCAATCCTTATATAACTTAAAGCAAGCCTCAAGACAATGGAATTGTGAATTTACTAAGCATTTGCTTTCTTATGGTTTTGTGCAATCATAGAATGATCATTTCTTATTCACAAAATCCATTGGTTCTACTTTTGTTGCACTTCTTATATATGTGGATGACATTTTGTTGATTGGTCCGTCTAAAATTGTCCTAAATGATGTTAAAAGTTTTCTACATACTGTTTTTACCATTAAGGATCTTGGGCCAGCTAAGTGCTTCTTTGGTTTAGAGATTACTAAATCGTCTACTGGTTTATATGTTAATCAGAGGAAGTATGTTTTGGATATTCTCTTTGAATCGGGTTTGATTGGAGCAAAATTGGTTTCTACTCCACTGCCTAAGGGCTTACATTTAACTGACCAATCTGGTCAGTTACTGGATGATGTAGGACAGTATAGGAGGTTAATTGGTAGGCTGTTGTATTTGGGTTTTACTCGACTTGACATTACTTTTGCCGTTCAACAATTAAGTTAGTTCCTTAATGCTCTTTGTCAAGGTCATTGGGATGTTGCTTTACACTTATTGAAGTATTTGAAAGGTTGTCCTTCTAAAGATTTGTTTTTCCTTGCTTCCACTGAATCTTATGTTTCTCCTGTCTCCTCTATATGTTCACTTGTGGCTTATTGTGATGTTGAATGGGGATCATGTTTGATGACTATATAGAAGATCTATTTCTAAGTTTTGTGTTATCTCGAGTTCTTTTTTAGTTTCTTGGAAAATTAAAAATAGCCCACGATTTCTCGTTCTTCTGCTGAAGCAGAGTAAAGTAGCATGGCTTTAGCTGTGTGTGAACTGTTATAGATTTCTTATGTGTTGCGTGATTTACAAATTTCTTTTACTTCATCTATCCCTTTGTGGTGTGATAATAAGGCTACCTTACATATTAATGCTAATTCAGTTTTTCATGAATGCACAAAATTTCTTGATATTGATTGTCATATGGTTCGTAATCAATACAAGCTAAGTTTTGTTACTCCTATCCATGTTTCTTCAAAAGACCAGTTAGCTGATCTTTTTACCAAAGCCTGGGTGGTAGCTCCAATTTTTGCTTCTCTTCTGTTCAAGTTAGGTTTGGTTGATGTGCACTAAACTCCAACTTGAGTGGGAATGTTAACTTTATGAGTAACTTTGCTTTTGTAAATAGTTGTGTACTGTTTATTTAATAAAGTGTAGTTGTTTTGTTAATAGAAGATAGCTTATATTTGCTTTACTTGTTCTGTGTATAAAGAAAAATCTGACAATGTGCAGTGAAGTAAAAAGTAATAAAAGGTTCGTTCTTATTTTTTTTAATACAAGGGAAAAGAAAACAAGAACAAACTAGAGAAGAGATCGACAATACAAGGCGCCGTGAGAATCACGAGACATAGTGGCGATGACAAGCAACGGAGCCTCCTGAAGGGTGTGGACCCTGGGGCTTGAGTAGGTAGCAAGGGCAGCAAGACTGTCCGCACTCTGATTGCCTTCCCGATATACATGTTGTAACTTCAAGTCCCAATCGCGACACAACAGCTCCCGTATACTTGACACCAAAAAAGAATAGTCAGTCGAAGGTAATCTAGATGCGGAGAGGATATTTATTACCTCCAAGGAATCCACTTCGAGGATAACTCATCGGAAGCCCCTAGTTCATGCCAAGTTAAGACCCGAGTAGACGCCCCAAAATTTCACAGCGAAGGGGGAGCTTCGGTCGATATGATGAAGAAAACCCTTGCACCACCGGCCCCTACAATCTCTGATCAGTCCACCGATCGTGATGATATTAGCCCCACTCTTAACTGCTCTATCAGTATTAAGCTTGAGCCAGTATCACTCTTTGCGAATTTTGTATCAACGACAAGTGGATCTGTAGATGTTTCAGTGGTCCTCGTGCCTTGAAAATGTCAGAGGATGAGTGCGGTTTTCATCTCACATAGTCACATGTTTTTTTACATTCCAACTTTGTGCCATGTGTGGCACAAGAATGCGTGTTACAGTTCCTTCCGGGTAACTGCTATGGATATGAACATGGAGACTTAAGAACTAAAAACAAGAAACATGTTGCAATTTACCCCTTAGTCAGAGGCTTAAGAGCAAATGTAGAGATACGTTTTTTATTATCTTCTAGGACTGAGACAAAAGTAACGAAGTACGGTCTTCCAAAGATCCACGTCTCATAGGGTTAGGTAAAAACGCAATCCGTCACATGTTAATTTACTTGTATCGATATAAAGACCCTTTGCTCCTTTAGCTCCTGCTCATAATTGATTCCATACAGGAACTGCCTCATTTACTAACGGCTTTCCCTCTGAGCAACGTACATGTCATTCCAATACACCATGTCTTCCAATTCACTTCCAAGCTTCGACGAGCACCGATGGCTGACTAGTGTCCAACAAACTCTGGAAGAAGAGCTAGAAAATGACCATGATTTTCCGGTTTCCATTTTTAACGTCCCAAAGACACTGAGGGCTTGTGATCCTGACTCGTACACCCCACAACTAGTTGCAATTGGTCCTTACCATTATTGGCGTCCAGAGCTGTACGAGATGGAGAGGTACAAGATTGCTGCTGCTAAAAGGACTCAGAAACAGCTCCAGACCCTTCAGTTCCAACACGTAATTGATCACTTAATCAAGCTCGAGCCAAAAATTCGAGCTAGCTACCACAAGCTTCTGAATTTCAGTGACGAAACTTTGGGTTGGATGATGGCTATTGATGCTTGCTTCTTGCTAGAGTTCTTGCAGATGTATGCCATTAAAGAAGGTGTTGTGACAGTGACTAGAGTTTCGTCAGGAATGTCACATTTGGTAAATTGTGCAGGCAGGAAATCAGCTCATGACTCAATTCTCAAAGACATTGTGATGCTTGAGAATCAAATCCCACTCTCTGTGTTGAGAAAAATGTTAGAACTTCAGTTCTCATCGTTGGAGATCGCCGACGAGAGGCTGCATTTGATGCTAGTGGGATTCTGCCAGGAGCTTTCTCCGTTCAAGATGACACAGAATGTTCCAAAAATCCATGTCTCACAGTGTGCACACTTGCTTGATTACTTGTACGACACGATTGCTCCAAAGCTTGAATCATCTACAGATATACCTGAAGCTGAGGGTCCTCCTGGCGACGAGACCGATCAAAGGAAAGAACCATCTTTTGGGAATTCAAGTTACGTCAAAGATCTTTTCAGTGAGATTTGGAAAATACTTTCCAAGCTAAAAAATGGTCCAATACGTCGTCTTAACGCAGTGCTATGTTCTAGACCTGTTAAAGTGTTACTTAAACTGCCATGGAAAATCCTCTCCAATCTTCCAGTATTTTCAATCCTGAAACAACCTGTCCAGGACATTTTCTTCTCTCAGGACAAAGAAAAGGTCAAACCTGAGAACGAGGGCTCGAATAAAGAAATCAACAAGCCACCATTAGTAGAGGAAATCATGATTCCTTCAGTCACTGAACTCTCCAAGTCAGGCGTCATTTTCTCACCGACAACTAGTAACATCCTGAGTATTACATTTGATCCTAAAACACGAACATTTTACCTTCCCACCGTCAGTTTAGACGTCAACACGGAGGCGGTGTTAAGAAACTTGGTAGCATATGAGGCATCAAAGGCATCAGGACCGCTGGTTTTCACGAGATACACGGAGTTAATGAATGGGATTATCGATACAGTGGAGGATGTGAAGCTGCTCAGAGAAAAAGGGATTATCATGAACCATATGAAGAGTGACAAAGAGGTTGCCAACTTGTGGAATAGCATGAGCAAGTCCATTAGACTCACTAGAGTTCCTTTCTTGGACAAGGTGATTGAAGATGTTAACAAGTATTACAATGGGCGTTGGAAGGTGAAAATTGGGAGGTTTCTTAAGGATTACGTGCTCGGTTCTTGGCAATTTCTAACATTGATCGCAGCAATTTGTTTGCTGCTCCTGATGGGATTGAAAGCCTTCTGTTCGGTGTACACCTGCGCTCGCATATTCAAAATCGACAACACTAATAGTACCACCACCTTTTATCACTTAACGTGATTTTTTTTCTCTCATGATTACATGTTTATTCTACACCTTCATTAAGCTTGTTTGTTAAGGGAAAGACTGACCTTTGTAATTGTCACAAGATTGAATCCTTTTATTATATTGTAGAATTGTTTGGTGACTTAATTATACAATATCAATTGTTTTTGAACATTTTCCATTGTAACAAATCAATTTATAAGAACTGCCATTTAAATGTGTATTGAGTAAATATTTGAGTATATAAATTTTATAGTTTGAATCAAATATTATCTTAAAATTAAATTAATAAATTTATTTTAGTTGAATATTATAACATAGAAACAAACCCTTTCTTTTGAAAGAGTAATAGTGCATATCACTTATCATCATAATAACTTGGACCAAATCTAGAAGATATCACGCTTGTAAATTATGTACTCAATCTTATGTTTTGGGCATGCAATTGAGCACGTTCGAGTTTGATTATTAATATATTACGTCTGACCTTTGAAAATAAAATGACTTTGAGATTGTGAGTATTTTTAAAATATATACAAATGGGGGGCAAAGGCATAGCTTTGAGGAAGGCAGAGCGGGCGGGGATCCTCTGTCCCATTTGTCGATTCTAGCCTGTTGCCATCATCTTTTTAACAGGGTTGGAATTGACTAGTACAATGATTTATCTTCGTTGTCATGTAAATGAACAATCCACGTGAGTATTGATGTGACTTAATGCTATAGGTTTAAGTTGAAATTTCCCTCTTACGTTTTAATAGCTTAATGAACGTGGTTATACTGTGAATGCCTTATTACACCACGATAATTAAGAAATCGAAGATGATAATTTATTTAATCAAACAAATTAAGAAAGAATAATTGGTATTTGTTAATTGTTACGAAGGAAGGCTAGCGAAATCAATGGATAAGTGGGGACCCTAGGTGCAAGTTGTTAATAAATTGAATTATTAGTGTGCAAGTAACTAAAAACAATCTCTCATATATAATTAGATTAGAGTGAAATTTTAATTCATCATATAAACTTGTTGCAATTTTACGTTTTAGTGATATAAACCTTGACTTGCAGCCAAAACCTTAATGGGGTGTTTAATTGATTGGAATCAATATTCTATTCCTGATATATTTTTAGTAACAGGTTATTCCTTTATTTGGTTAAAGAAAATATATATAATATATAATTTAAAGGTTTACTTATTTCTTGAGTTTGAAGAGTAAGTAAACTCATCATTCCCTTATCTTTGTCAATTCCAAATAAGTTGGAAATAAAAGTGAAGATTTGTTGGACAAAAATATTCTTAAAGAATTCACACAATTACTTAGCTATAATAATAATAGTAATAATAATAATAATAATAATAATAACAATAACAATAACAATAACAACAACAACAACAGTAAAAATAATAAGAAAATTAATAATAATAATAATAATAATAATAATAATTATTATTATTATTATTATACGAAAA
>JAOSBK010000005.1:6250244-6262684 GCA_027568895.1 Erythroxylum shatona | reverse complement strand
GAGAAGATGAAGCTGCTGAAAGCAAAGAAAGGTTTAGGGAACGGCTTTGGTGCTTTCTATTTGAGAATCTTAATAGGACTGTTGATGAACTATATCTGATAAGCATGGTTAGTGTTTTTTTTATTAAATTACTTTAAATATCTTATTGGTCTTTCGAATTAAAATATGCAAGATTTGATGCATTTTGACAATTATATAAGCTTTTGAGTCGAAGAGCATTCATCGTATTTGTGCTCGTATATTTTTCATTATGGTATGTGTTATTAAACATAACTTATTTATGCTAGAGCTTACTTTTGAATGTATGTTGAGATTACATTTTTTGTATACATTTGTGCATAAATATGATAAAGGCTTTTAGGATAACTATTGTTGACCAAACAAGCCTACTTTAGTTTTTATCCTTGAAAAATCAATTTTAGCCTCAACCTTTCTTTTCTTATATAATAACCTTATTACAAGCCATTTTTATCCTTATTTTTATTGAGTTCCTTAATAACTCTAAGCTCGTAAATTGAACGATGTATCAAACTTATTTGCATAAGAATTTGACTGTTTTCATTAAAAGTAAATTAGTTAATTCAAGTTGCATTGTTTTAACTTTTCACTTTTTATATAATGGGGGGAAAATATAAAGAAAGAGAAAAAGAAAAAGAAAAAAAGATGAGGTGAATAAAAAGGATGCTATTTAAATCAAATGAGCTTTGGACTAAATTGAGTTAAATCTTTCATTAATAAGTTTGCATGATTTCCTTTGATTTATTTAACCTAAAACTTCTTTTTGTCTTACTTTACCTAAGTCACATTACAACTCTTAACAAGTTCTTTTATTTATGCATTAACTTCATTTTTTATGGTAGTGAAAATATGATTCACAAGCAAACTTATAGAAATAACTCATCATGTTTTAATTTAAAAGCATAATGAATCCTAAACATTTTGAGTATATAGAGTGAAATTTATGAAAGGGTGTCAAGTCTTGTTTCATTTGATTTTGATGGAATTAATTTGATACTTTGTTCTAGGAGATGATAAGTAGAGATTGCATCAAATTAAATTATTATTATTCGAAATGATGAATTTTGGAAAAAGTGGACAGATTATTGCAGTGGATAAGGCAACATCACGTTTAATGTTAGATTCACCTCAAGAGCTTAAATTCAATTAAGAAACTTATTTCCAAATTTATTATGTAAGCCTTTGGATTTTTTTAGATATGAATCTTGACAAGATTGGATGAAACTAGGTTTTGAGTAAGAATAGAAGGGAAAAACACATCCAACGATTTCTATACATTATTCTCTTTCGTTTCTTAATAGTTTTCTTTCAATCTTTCTTCTTTTTTTCTATTTTTAGTGTTGGAACTAAAGTTGTGTGTTGCTAAATCCAAATATTCTGATTTAAGGATATTCAAAACTCTAGTTATAATCTTACGAGGTTTTGTTCTAAGCTTAGGTTTATGTTTTAATTCAAGTTTTTATGGTTTTGTATTTGTATATTGTATGAATAATATTGACTAAAGTCGATGTACCCAATGTATAAGGCTCCTCGTTTTACGAGGGTCTAAGGAGGGTCATTGATGTATGCAATCTTCTCTTTGTATTTTTTACAAAAAAGTTATTTTCGTGATTTGAACTTGTGACCTTCTAGTCACAAATGAGTAACTTTTACTAATTGCTCTAAAATTGTCCCTTAAATTAAATATTGATTGATCTGACAAACTAATTTGACATTGATTATTCCATAGCTAGAATTCATTGATATGCAATTGTCATGAATGGTTTGGTATAATTAGCAAATATGTTATTTATGAAGAAGTTTATTTAACTAATGAGAAACAAGAAAATTAAATTAAATAATTATAGCTATCTAAATAATCTAATTTAGAGCTTAGTCTTTTTTACGAAATTCATTGTTACCATTTAATTGATATGTAATGCTATTATACTCAATCAATTGATGGTAATTAGTTTGAATATTAAGTTTAAATTAATTCATTTAGAAAATTTGAAACTTATTGTAATTATCCTAATATGTTTAGATCTAACTATTTGAATTGTAAAAATTATTCTTTTTGAACCAATAATCAGTGTTATAATTAGAACTACTCCCTTGATTTCTCTTATTTTATGAACTCCTTGTAGAGATTCGAGAAATTCATACCTTATTATTGATAATGAAATTGAACTTTTGGACAAATTCTAAATTATAATAATATTATTGACTCATTCTGTCAAATCAAACCAAAATCCGGCGTAATTGCCTAAGGAATAATTGGGAGTACTATTCTCTAGTGTACCCAATTCTTCTCATCTCAGATGGCAGCTGCTTTGGAGCTTAAAGCCAACCCTTTTACGGCGGCTGCTTTGGAGCTTAAAGCCAACCCAGTTACGGCAGCTTTCCGTCTCCAACTGCCGGCGAAACACTGCCTGAAACCGTGCGGAATCAGATGCGCTGCCGCCGCACCATCCAAAAGCTACTCTATCACCCTCCTTCCCGGTGATGGCATTGGTCCTGAAGTCATCTCCGTCGCTAAGAACGTCCTCAAATTCGCTGGTTCTCTTGAAGGTTGTTGCTTTTCATTAACTCATCTTCTCCTATTTGGTTCCATTGAAATCGAAGTTGAAAGTTCTGAGCCTGTATTGCTGTTTCTTTTCTTTCTTACTTTTTCTTAGATGATGGAAATGGATATCTTTGTTTAGGTGTAAGTATGTGTAAAATTTATATGTGCTGTTTTCTGGGTTTTATGATTTTAGAGTGGGTTGTTTGAATGTCTCTGTTAATGGGTTTTTTTTTTTTTCCCTTCCTTGGCCCTCTTAAACTTGTTGTGTTATTAAATGCCAAAGGAATGTTTTCTTTTACTTTTGTCTCGGATTTCATCTACTTTCCTTGAATTTCTTTCAGCAAAATTAAGATTTTGGGCTGCTGAAACTCATTTCTCTAGTTATTTATGGCTTCCTTTTGTTTCAAACCGTTAGGTATTGAGTTTAGCTTTCAAGAAATGCCTATGGGGGGCTCTGCTTTAGATTTAGTTGGAGTTCCATTGCCAGAGGAAACTTTGTCTGCGGCTAAGCAATCTGATGCTGTTCTTCTTGGTGCCATTGGAGGGTAATTTACCTTACTTTTTTTTGCTCTGTATTGTTCACTTTTCCCTTTTTTTTTCTCTCTCGATATTTTCATAAAATTGACACTCTTGAGATTTTAATGTTTCCTCTTTCTGCAAGAGGCAATCTCTTATGATTTTTCTTTCCTGGTTTCTATCTTTAAGGTATAAGTGGGATAGAAATGAAAAGCATCTGAAGCCAGAGACTGCGTTGCTTCAGCTTAGAGCAGGTCTTGAGGTCTTTGCAAATTTGAGGCCAGCAACTGTTTTACCACAGGTAATGCGCTTTATACACTTGTATACACAAATACGGCCATGGCAACTTATCCTTTTTTTCCCCCTCATTTTCATTAGTTCAGTGCTTTTGCTTAAAACACATCTCAAATAGAAGTATACTTCGCCATATTATGATTGCAGTGAGAAAATTGAAGAGACACCAGAATCTTAGCATTTTGGTAGTGAGTCTATATATTGTTTAAAGACTTTTATATGCTCGTGCTAATACCTAACATGGGTAGAAACTAGTGAAAAAAAACGTCTTTTGAATGTTTTCAGCATCTACGTGTTCAATGAAATAGAAGTTATTTGCTTCTATTATGAGTTTGAGATTTTTACATTGATGAAAATATACTTCAGTGATGTGGAAGAGGAAGTTTGGATTCATTGACATAATGGCTGAATCCTTAAGGTCTCATTTGGTGACTAGTAATGAAGGAATCGGAATAGAAAAATAGGAATGGGAATGAAAAGTGGGAATCGGAATAGGAATGAAATTACTGATTATGCATGTTTGGCATAGTATTAAACGAAGTTAATAGTTATGTAATATTTGGTATTAAATATTAAATATGATAATGAAATTTTTTTTACTCATATTTAGTTATTATATAATTTATTTTGTCCATAATTAATTAAAATATTTATTTTTATAAATAATTAGTCAAAATTAATGATTTATAAAATTATTAATTTAAATGATTATGAATGATTTTTATGATAAGAATAAAAGTATCAATATAACATTATTATTAAAAAATTAATATAAAACATAATTTTGTTGATAATATTATGATAATAACTTGATAATATTCTAATTATATTTTTTATCTTTTATTCCTTACCCCCCCCACCAGGAATAAAAGTCCAGGATTGTTTAGGATTCATTTCAGTTTTGTCATTCTCTATTTTATTTGTTAACAGTAAACAAACAACTAAAAGTTAGGGAATAAAGATTGCATTCCCATTTCCACCTTTTTATGACTGATTACTAAACATTACCTAAGTGTAATGTAGCTGGGTCAATTAATCCTTTCAAACTGTTATTCAATTTGCGAGGTGGAGATCAATTTTTAGTTACTTCAACATGAAGCAAGAATTATCCCTTGAAAGGATATGCCTTTAGGTCAAATGCCCATTGAGCTGACTGACGTTGAGCTCCTTTATTAGCAAAATTTTGCTCTACCTGTACTTTGAAATATATTTTTAGTAATTGTCCATCAGTGCTCTCTGTGTTCTTTTGTTATGAGCGTTTGTTTAAATTTTGATCTTGTTCATAGATAGATAGTCTTATATAACTCTCCTTGATGAGGTTTTGTTGCACTATCTTGCTCACTGTAGTTGGTGGATGCTTCCACTTTGAAGAAAGAGGTTGCTGAAGGTGTTGACTTGATGGTTGTAAGGGAGCTTACAGGAGGTCTGTGTTATTCATGTAGTTACACATATATTAGATCCTTCAACCATTGCCTTCCGTCCTTCCCACCTTTTCTATCTTTCTCATTTTTTAAACTAGAAAAAGCAAAGCGATATTTTCTGGAATAGGTATTTATTATGGGAAGCCAAGAGGTTTTGACACTGATGATACTGGTGAAGAGATTGGCTACAACACAGAGGTGTATGCTTCACATGAGGTAAGCTTATTGATATTGATTCTTGTGTTAGCTAACATCGATAGTAAATGGCCCAATTTGACCTTTTCCTTTTCCTATTTTTATTCCTTCCCCCACAGCAGCTTTATCTGTTGTCGTTTTTCTCTTTTATTGAACTTGCAATATTGCAGAAGCCATTGTCATCAGCTCTCACTATTTATAGATTTTGTAAGGTTTCCAATTTCTGTTTATGATTTTAGTTGATGTGAAATTTGTCTAGGTTGATCGCATTGCTCGTGTTGCATTTGAGACTGCTAGGAAACGATATGGAAAACTTTGTTCTGTTGACAAAGCAAATGTCTTGGAGGTGGGTTATATTTGTAAATTCAATATAATGCTTTCAGAGTGTACTTTCAACCCCTTTCTTTCCTCCTCTTTTCTCTTCTTTCTGAACATAATTTTAATTGCTTTATGCTGATTGTATAGCATGTGAAGGACAGTACTAATCCGTGTATTCTTTGTGATTATAAGTAATTACATTAACTGATTGTTGCTTACCTCAAAGAACATATTTTTGTGCTAAACAAAAGCATGCCATGGATAATACTCTGATATGCCATTTAAAAATGTTTTTAGGCGTCAATGCTTTGGAGAAAGAGGGTAACAGCCATAGCCACTGAATATCCTGATGTTGAGTTCTCGCACATGTATGTTGACAATGCTGCAATGCAGCTTATTCGTGATCCGAAACAGGTTATCAGCAAGCATATAATTCAGTAGAAATTTAGATATGTGGGAAAGTGAGGTGGTGGTCAAATTGATAAAGCCTTACAATATCTGATATGTGACATTTGCAGTTTGATACAATAGTGACTAACAACATATTTGGCGATATACTCTCCGATGAGGCTTCAATGATTACTGGAAGTATAGGGATGCTTCCATCTGCAAGTCTTGGTGCAAAGGTATGCAAAATTGTGTCATTAAAATTTGAAGTTGTTCAGGGGTTTTGTTCAGGCCATTCAGCAAAAGTTTCTTGCAGCAATAGCATTTTTGTTCTGAAGAATAGTTTAGTTTTCTTTATGCTTAACAATTCTAGAGGACCATCTTGTCAGATTTACTATATACTTTAATTGTTTCAGGGGCCCGGACTCTTTGAACCAATACATGGTTCTGCGCCTGATATTGCTGGACAGGTTTGGTGGACTCTCTTTAATATAATTTTTTAAATGTTAGTAATAGATGTTATGTCATTTTGATTGCTTTAAAAGCAAAAGTTGAACTGCTCGTTATTGTTTAAACAATTGGTTTCTCTCCCTTAACTGACACTTTATTCTGAATAAATGCCTATATCCACTGGAACAAGAGTGGAACAATGAAGAGGAAATTATGTTTACCTTTTCTTTTTTGTTTGTTCAAGAGGGTGGTTTCTTATGCAGGACAAGGCTAATCCATTAGCAACAATCCTCAGTGCTGCGATGCTTTTGAAGTATGGCCTAGGAGAAGAAAATGCTGCAAAGAGAATTGAAAATGCAGTTTTGGATACCCTGAATAAGGGATTTCGAACTGGTGACATATATTCAACTGGAAATGTACGTGCCTAATTGCTAGTTGTCGAAGTTTAAATCCTTTTAAGTTTCTTTGGAAGGTTTTATTTTATATTTTCCAAAAAGTAGCTATTGATATTCATCCCTTGTCACTTATGGATTTGTTTCACTTGATTCAATTGCACAGAAATTGGTGGGTTGCAAGGAAATGGGTGAAGAGATACTAAAATCAGTAGAATCTCAAGTTACTGCTACTGTCTAATCTGAAACATGAGCATCTCTCCTAGAGCATTATTATCAGTCTTACGGACATGTTCTTGCAGTTTATCCCAACCTAATGAGATTTTTATAGTTGCAATTTCACTGCTTACAGCAGAAAGGAATTCGGATGCACAGTGTACTATTGTCTTGTCCCAAATCTCGTGTCAGCAGAATTTTTACTGGGTGTTGTTATAATGTATTATTGTCTTGTAAGTTTTTATTCTTAATCTTGAAGGATTTTTGTGATATGAATATGATGAGGACAGACCGATGAAATTAAGAAGCAAATAATAAAATTCTTAAGATTGTTGAAAATATAATGTTGGCTTTTTATTGCATCGTTAGGAATCAACTTGTTGAAATTGATTGATACAACTCATCCTCATTTTATTGTTATTGGATTTCATTGATTGATTCTTGCAAATTTTGATCTACCACTGATGTATTACTTGAAGTTTCTAAGATCCTTGTTACCTTCTTTGCAATTACAGTGATAATGCATTAATTTTGGCTATTCCTTTCAATTCACTAATGAACAAAGCTTTCTTTCTTTCTTTCTCTTCATCACCAAAGTCCTACAGATTCTTCAGCTAACGTGCAAAAATTGTCTACTCCAGATTTGATCATTACTTATAATCATCACTGGTCACCACACTTTCCCCCCTTCTCTCACTGCAATATTTTTGAGGTTCTATGTCTGTCAATATGATTTCTGGTAATGTCATTTACAATGTTCTTTTTCTTCTTTTAGCAATTGTTCCAGCAGCTAGGATTAATACGCATCTTCAACCCATTCTTTCAAAACAGTTTTCTTCATGCTAGAGATGTTACAGAGCTTTTTACTCTAATTTACAATTCTATTTTTTATAAAAAAGAAATATTTCCAGGATATTCCTTTTTATATTTCATTTTTATTATTAAAATTATTTTATAAAATTAGCCCAAGTTTATCTTTTTGTGTACTTTTTTATTCTCAAAATTATTATTGATATATTTTTATGTTAATAAATAATAAAATTTCAATTAAATTATAAATTATTATTTAATAACACTAAATGAGATAATATATGAGATATATTATTTAAAGATACATTGCACTTGATAAAGCGTTGGAAAAATTGAAAAAAAAAAAGAATGAACTGGAGAAGAGCTACAGTGCCACACCGTGAAACTTTTGTAGATTTTTCAGCGGTCCTGGTGCCTTGAAAATGTCAGAGAATGAGTGCGGTTTTATCTAACATGTTTTTTTACATTCCAATTTGGTGCCATGTGCTGCACAAGAATGGGATGTACCAGCAGACGATCTTTTTCTTTCGATGTAACCACTATGAATATGAATACAGAGACTTGAGAACTAAAAACAAAAAACCACCTAGGCGGATGCTCAAGAACAAAAGTAGGCTTAAGCTTTTATAGCTTTCTAGGACTACGACACAAGTAGAAGACTAATCTTCCAAAGATACACGTCTCGTAGGAATAGATGAAAACGCAATCCCCACATGTTATTTTTAATTGAATCGATAATAAAAACCCTTTGCTCGATCTAACTCCTCTCATTAATTGATTCCATACAGAAACTGCTTCATTTACCAGTAGCTTTCCCTCCCAGCAACAGACATGTCATTACAATACACCATGTCCTCCAATTCACTTCCAAACTTCGACGAGCACCAATGGCTCATTGGTATTCAACAAACTCTGGAAGAAGAGCTAGAAAATGACCATGATTTTCCGGTTTCCATTTTTACCGTCCCAAAGACACTGAGAGCTTCTGATCCTGACTCGTACACCCCACAACTTGTTGCAATTGGTCCTTATCATTATTGGCGTCCAGAGCCGTACGAGATGGAGAGTTACAAGATTGCTGCTGCTAAAAGGACTCAGAAACAGCTCCAGACCCTTAAGCTCCAACACTTGGTTGATCAGTTAATCAAGCTTGAGCCAAAAATTCGGGCTAGCTACCACAAGTTTCTGAATCTCAATAAGGAAACTTTGGGTTGGATGATGGCTATTGATGCTTGCTTCTTGCTGGAGTTCTTGCAGATGTATGCCATTAAAGAAGGTGATGTGACAGTGACTAGAGTTTCGTCAGGAATGTCACATTTGGTCGATTATGCAGGCAGGAAATCAGCTCATAACTCAATTATCAAAGACATGGTGATGCTTGAGAATCAAATCCCACTCTTTGTGTTGAGAAAAACGTTAGAAGTTCAGTTCTCCTCGTTGGAGATAGCTGACGAGAGGCTGCTTTTGATGCTAGTGGGATTCTGCCAGGAGCTTTCTCCGTTCAAGATGATACAGGATCTTCCAAAGATCCAGGTCTCACAGTGTGCACACTTGCTTGATTACTTGTATGACACGATTGTTCCAAAGCTTGAATCATCTATAGATATAACTGAAGCTGAGGATCTTCCAGGCGACGAGAACAATCCAAAGAAAGAATCATCTTCTGGGAATTCAAGTTACGTCAAAGAGTTTTTGAAAAAGAAAAGTTACGTCGAAGATCTTTTCAGTAAGATTTGGAAAATGCTTTCCAAGCTAAACAAGGGTACAATAAATATTCTTAAACCAGTGCTATTTTCTAAACCTGTTAAAGTCTTACTTAAACTACCATGGAAAATCCTCTCCAATCTTCCAGTATTTGCAATCCTGAAACAACCTGTTCAGTACATTTTCTTCTCTCAGTACAAAAAACCCGAGAACGAGAGTTCGAATAAGGAAATCAATAAGCCACCATTAGTAGAGGAAATCACGATTCCTTCAGTCACTGAACTCTCCCAGTCAGGCTTCGTTTTCTCACCGACAACGAGTAACATCTTGAGTATTACGTTTGATCCTAAGACACGAACACTTTACCTTCCCACCGTCAGTTTAGACGTGAACACAGAGGTGGTGTTAAGAAACTTGGTAGCATATGAGGCATCAAACGCGTCAGGACCGCTGGTTTTCACGAGATACACGGAATTAATGAATGGGATTATCGATACAGCGGAGGATGTGAAGCTGCTCAGAGAAAAAGGGATTATCATGAACCATATGAAGAGTGATGAGGAGGTTGCCAACTTGTGGAATGGCATGAGCAAGTCCATTAGACTCACTAGAGTTCCTTTCTTGGACAAGGTGATCGAAGATGTTAACAAGCATTACAATGGATGTTGGAAGGTGAAACTTGGGAGGTTTCTTAAGGTTTATGTCTTCGGTTCTTGGAAATTTCTGATATTGATTGCAGCAACTTGTCTCCTGCTCCTGATGGGATTACAAACCTTCCGTTCGGTCTACAACCGCGCTCGCACATTCAAAATCGACGGCCTTAATAATACCCTCACCTGAAACATACCTGGTTTCTGTTCTTATGTCTTTAATTTCTTTCTCATCCTTTCATGACTTAACAAAGACCGGTCTTTGTTAATTGTCACAAGACTGAATCCATTTATGATATTATATGGTGAAATTCTTTCGTAAATTAATTATATAATCTTAATCCTCTTTTAGATTTTCATTTATAACAAAACAATCTATCTATTAATTACAGGTAAAGCTACGTATTATTGGACATTTTCTGATCTTATATCTTTTTTCTTACCTGGCACAAGATTTTGTTATTGTATTTATAATAAAACAATTTATAAGAAATGCTATTTAAATGTGTATTGAGTAAATATCTGAGTATATAAATTATCTAATTTGAATAAAATATTTAATCAATTAATAACTTAAAATTAAATTAATAAATTTGATTAATTTGATTTTAGTGTAATATAACACTGAAATAAATCCTTTCTTTTTAAACTTTGCTTTAAAGGTAGTATTGATGTAATATATTCTTTCTTCTTTAATCATATAACTAGTAATCATATAGATTTAACTGATACATATAAAATATAAAAATAAGACGTAAGTTAGGTTCCAGATTCAACTTCTAATATCAAATTAAGCGCATTGGACAAATGATACTGACCAAATATAGCTCTTTTAAACAAGATTACGATTCGGGCAATTGGCCTCCTGTTCTTGTTGCCTTTCTAATAGATTTTATTGCTTATTGTTTATTGTTTATTTTTTATCTTTTTATCTTTTTATTCACTTGTCAACATAATAACTTGGAAGCATCATCATCATCATCATCATCATCATCATCATCATCATCATCATCATTACTATTATATTCAATCAAGAAAAGGCGAAATATCCAAAATGAATAGAACATCCAACAGGAGATTTTCTTTTGAAAATCAAAGAAATATGGGATCAATACCAATAAGAAGAACAGATGCCACTAAATATGACATCTAAATTCACTGCTTGTGAATTTTTTTCTAATAACACTTCGAGCTTTTCTATCTTGTTTTCTAACTTTTGGGTTTGATTACTTTCTTTTGGTTTTTCAACTATTGAGTTGATTAACCCAGTTACTTCTTTCTTTGATGGTAACTTTTTGATTTTCTTTTCGATTGTTTCCAATCGTTCTTCCAAACTATGCAAATGCTTCAAACAAACTTTTGATAATAATGTTAATCTGTCAAATGTAACACTAATATTGAACAAGGTATTTAACTGCAAATCACAAATAAAGTTTAACTGCTTGTTATCAGAATGATAAATATGTTTAAAACCTTTCTTATAACAAGAAAATTCTATTCCTTCCACGGTTTCTTTTTCAAAAGGTGGTTCAACAGCTAGATCTAAATATTCTATGTTTCTTCTATCTTGAAAATACTTATCTATTGATTGTTTGAAACGATTACTCATAGATATCTTACTCTCAAATCAGGTACTTTCCCGTTTTGGATTTCGAACTCAATTTCCCCTAAAACGCCTCTCCACGGCTTCAAATGGGTACTCTACTTTTGTTCTTTTCTTATCCTCACGGCGTAGCTACCTAATTAGATTATAAAATAAAAATGAGTATAAAACTTCAATCAATATAGTATTGCATCCAATCCTTATACAATTTTAACCTTTTGCGATATGACTCAATCTCTTGATTACAAAAGGTATTTCTCCTCACCAAAAAGATAAAAAGCTGATTGTTTCTGAGCTTGTACATTTTTATACTGAGGATGATTTGGGTTATTACTGATGCTCATGAATTCTGGACTAAATAATACATTTCTGTATTCTTCAATCCTTCTTTCTGTTTTGGCTCTAGTTTTTTCAAGACTTTGAATTCCATTTCTTGCATAAGCAATCATGGATTTAAGACTCCTTTTCTTATCAAAATAATTGGACATAGCTGTTGATATTCCTTTAGAAGAACAACCATGGAATTAATAAAACTTAAAAGTTAAAAGAAAATTAATAAACATATACCAAACTTTAAACAAACAATTAAACTTACTTGATTTAGTTACTCATACCTTGCTCTGATACCAATTTCGTTCCCAGATATGATCTTGCTAGACACAGTTTATTTTTCTGTGCGGAGTATAGCAATGAGTAATAAAGATTAAAATTTTATTGATTGCGGAAGATTTTTCAAGTGAAGGAGGATTACTGAGCGTTGTATGGTGCTTCAGTTGTGTCCTCTTAGGTTACATATGATGGCTTATATAGCCACAAAACCTAACTATTTTCAAGAATAATTGAAGGTAGTGGGATAATTATTCCGGGTACACATTGGGCCCCATAGCGAATAATTCAATCCTCTTTCCAGCAATTATTTCT
>JAOSBK010000005.1:6238517-6250144 GCA_027568895.1 Erythroxylum shatona | reverse complement strand
ATTATTATTATTATTATTATTATTATTATTATTATTATTATTATTATTATTATTATTATTATTATTATTATTAATTCTATTAATTTTAATTTTAATTTTATTAGTATTTTCTTTTAATCTTACTTTTAAATATTTAGTTTATTAGAATCGTTTAAAGGCTTGCTAGGTATGTCTTCTTTAGCTTGTATTGGACTTTAGGACATGAGTGATGACTTTGAGCTCTGATGAGAGTACAAGAGTTAATCCTTGCAATGAGTTTAGGGTTAGAAGAAGAAAATATGTTTACATATTGCGAATAGATTCTTGAAATATCGAGTCCCTTACGAGATAATCTTTAGAATTAGTGGAGATTTTAATCAAGTATAAAATTCATATAGAATGCGTTCAACAGACAAGGTGAACGAAGGCTAAAGCAAAAGAGATTAATGAGTTTAAACTTTGGTATTCAAAGGGCCGGAGACGACAGAATAAGGTAGGTATCTTGGTTGCTAAGGAACTCATACAACATGTTATAGGGGTAAAAAGGGCTAATGATACGATGATGTGTTTAAAGATTATGATAAAGGATGTTGTTATAAATGTGGTATGTATCGATGCACCTCAAGTAGGGTTGAATGAACAACTTAAGCGTCATTTCTGGGAAGAGTTAGATGAAACGAAGCAAATATCCCTTAACGAGGGAGTTATTATAGGAGGAGACTTTAATGGTTATATAAAAGCAACCTCAGATAGTTATGTAAGAACTCATGGGAGTTTCGGGTATGGTGAAAGGAATGTTAGCGGGACACTTTGTTGGATTTTGAGGTTGCATTTGAGTTGGTGATATCTAACTCTTTTTTCAAGAAAAACGAGGAGTACCAAGTGATTTTTAAGAGCAAAACCACGAAGACACAAATTGACTACTTCCTCATAAGGTAGAGTGATCAATCTAGTTGCAAGGGTTGCAAGGTGATACCTAATTCTTGAGAGCCAACTCAACATAGATTGCTAGTTTTGGATGTTTTTTATTAAAGGTTGGAGAAAGAAGAGAAGTCCTAAAAGTGTATGAAAATCACATGGTGGAATTTGAAATGGAAGATGGTGAAACATTTTAGGAATAGAGTAATTTATGGAGAAGAATGAAATTTGGTAGGAGATGCCAACCAGATGTGAGAGAGAGTTGCAACTCTTATAAGAAATACAACTTTAAATACCTTGGGTGTTTCTAAAGGGTTGAGGGGTAGTAATAGGGAGTCTTGGTTGTGGAATGAAGATATTCAACAAAGAGTTAAGTTTAAGAAGGATGCTTACAAAGCTTTAGTGGATAGCACCATAAAGGTGGAGAGAGTTAGTAATAAAAAAAGATATAAACTAGCAAAGAAAAAGGAGAGGATGATAATCTCATAGGCTAAAAGTAGAGCTTACGAGAAACCATGTCAACAATTGGATACAAAAGATGGATAAAAGAATATTTTCAAGTTGGCAAAAGTTAGGAAATGAAAAGCAAGAGATTTGGATCAGGTTTGTTGTATAAAAGATGAAGTAAGACGATTGCTTATCGCTTAAAATGATATCAAGAAAAGATGGCATAGGTACTTTTATAGCCTTTTTAATGAATGCATAGAGGACATCATTTTTTAGGTGATCATAACTCGTCCTAGAGGTTTCGTAATTTTACTTGCTGCTAACAAATTATAAGGGATGAAATTAAGAAAACATTGAAGAAGATAAAGAGTGGTAGGGCAGTAAAGCCTGATGAGATACCCATAGAGGTATGAAAAAGCCTAGCTGAAGAGGGTATTACTTGGATAGCCAATATTTTTAATGGGATCCTTAAATATGCCAAAATGTCGAATGAATTGAGATGTAGTATGGTAATCCCTTTATATAAGAACAAAAAGGACGTCCAAAGTTGTAACAATTATAGAGGCATCAGATTACTTAATCACATTATGAAGTTATAGGAGAAGATGACTGAGAAAAGAGTGAGAAAGGATATTTCTATCTCGGAAAACCAATTTGGATTCATATTAGGAAGGCCCACGATAGAAGCTTTGCATCTCTTTAAAAGGTTAATGAAATATTACAGAGAAAGATAATGTAACCTACATATAGGCTTTATTGATTTAGAAAAGGCGTATGATAAGGTACCAAGGGAATAATATGGAGGTGTTTAGAAGTCAAAAGGGTTCCTATGACTTATATACAAATTATTAGGGATATATATGAAGGTGTAAACACTAGAGCAAGCACGGAAGGAAGAGATACATAGCAATTTTCTATAGATATTGGGCTACACTAAGTCTCATCTTTGAGCCCCTTTCTGTTTGTAGTAGTGATTGATAAACTCACCAAGAATATCCAAGGGAATGTGCCTTATTGTATGTAATTTGCTAATGACAATGTTTTAATGGATGAGACAAAAGAGGAGGTTAATGTCAAGCTTGAACTTTAGAGAGATATGTTAGAGTCGAAGGGCTTTAGATTAAGTAGGACAACAACAACAATAACAACTACTACTATAAAATTTGGCGATTGATATTTGATTGTGATTTTGGAAGCGGTTGAAATATGACGTGCCACGTGATGAGTATGCATTATGAACAAGTGCACACATATTTGATTATGAGAGATGATTATGATATGATATTTATTATTATTATTATCATGATCATGATCATGATCATCATCATCATTTTTATTTACTTATTTATCTATTTATTTATTTGTAATTTTTATGTTTTAATTTTAATTATTTTAATTTTATTTTTTTCCTCTTCATTTGGATCATTTGGAAATAGTTTCTTTATCAGTTAGAAATAAGGTTGTATACTATTGGACATCTCCAAACCTTATGTATTAGTCAGATTTCTATTGAGTATTGGTGTTGTTGCTGTAATTTTTTTTCATGCAATTGGGTATGTTTGACTTTGATTATTAATATATTATGTCTGACCTTTGGATAATTGAAAAGAAAATAGCTTTTAGAGATTGTGAGTATTTTTAAAATATATACAATGGCGGACAAAGTTAAGAGGAAGGCACAATGATTTATGTTGCTCTTCCTTGTCATGTAATTAAACAATCCACCTAAGTATTGATATCACTTGATGCTATAAGTTTAAGTTGAAATTTCCATCTACGTTTTAACAGCTTAATAAAAGTGGTTATATTATGAATAGATTATTTCGCCATCATAATTAAGAAAAGGAAGATGATAATTGTATTTAAACAAACATTAATAAAGAATAATTGGTACTTGTTAATTGTTATGAAGGCAAGCATGCAAAATCAATGGATAAGTGGAGACCCTAGGAGCAACTTGTTAATAAATCGAATTCTTATTGTGCAAATAATTAAAACCAATCTCTCATATATAATTAGAAGAGAGTGAAATTAAATTCATCATATAAACTTGTTGCAATTTTATGTTTTCGTGACATAAACATTGATTTGCAACCAAAACCCAAAGTTACATGCTACGATAAATTTGATCCATCGGTGCATGTACTCCTTTAAATTCTGACCTGACTGTTAACATATGTGGTGTTAGCAAAGTGGACTTTCGATAATGTAAAGTGTGATTATTAAACTTTTTAATAGTAATAATGTGACGACCCAAAGGGGAACGTGAAACTCGAAAGTCAAACTCCTCATCACATATAAGCTTAACCTCACGAATAAGTACAAACAAAGTAAAGTATAATAATATTAGCATGCATTATAAATTTTTTTTTCAACATACTAAATCATATTATTATGGATGCTAGACTGCAAGTGAAACAATTGAAAAGCATACATAGAAGTAGATATGTTGCAATTGACACTCTTTGGAGTCACTTATGTGAAGTTAGAGGTAGCTAACCTAAAAAACACAGTTGATAGGAGTTAGACCGCACTCCTATCAACTGTGTTTTTTTTATATAGTTTATATTACTATATAGTTTATATTACTATAAGCACACATATATGATGTATGACAAATTACATGCAATACACAATAAATCATGAAGAAGAAATATTTGTAGGATCCTAGTCTCTAAAGGTAAATCCCCATAATACTACGTCTCGAATGACTGCAGAAAACTAAGCATCACCAATGTCTCAGTTATACACTTATATACTCGTAAGGTTCTCTTAGTCTAAAGGGGCTACAAGGAACCGAGCATCATCAACAAACTAGTCATCACTCATTATGTCCAAAATTACAATCATATCGATAATATACATATCAAACAGGAACTTGAGCAAAATTCAAGCATCAATTAAGATCGGTCTATATCATATCATAATCATCTCTCATAATTAAATATGCGTGCACTTAGTCATAATGCATACTCATCATGTCGCATGTCATATTTCAACCACTTCTAAAATCACAATCAAATATCAATCACCAAATTTCATAAAACAAGTACCCAATCATGTAAGAACCATCATAAATGTCTATCGCATGTCATAGGTACTCAATCAGTGTTTATATACTTAGATATCATAGAATTATTTGCATAGACATCATGATAACGGCTACTCAAATTATATATATATATAACTGATGACATGCTAAACCAATGTCTCTA
The DNA here is from genome assembly GCA_027568895.1 of Erythroxylum shatona. Taxonomy (NCBI): domain Eukaryota; kingdom Viridiplantae; phylum Streptophyta; class Magnoliopsida; order Malpighiales; family Erythroxylaceae; genus Erythroxylum; species Erythroxylum shatona. The sequence continues at coordinate 6,245,585 of JAOSBK010000005.1, read as the reverse complement.
TCCTTATATATATATATATATATATATATATATATAAGGATAGAGACATCTCTCTTGGTTAGCATGTCATCAGTTATACTAATCCAGAATCATACTTAATAAAGGACATGAATTCGGCATCGATAAATAGATATGAACTTATCTCATTGAAGCACTTATTAATTCGAACTTTGTGATGTGGGTCCCACTCATGATATAAAAGAGATGTGTGTATATATATATATGGCGTTGTTTGGTAAACGGTTGATTAGCTACTTTTTGGCAGATAGAGTGGTATTTGGCTATTTAACCATGTCAAACTGCTGATAATCGTGTTTAATAATTAGCTAATTGGGTTGACGGATTGAATTTAACCTGTTATTTTTGAAAACATTCCTATAAGGAGCGTAGAGAAATTAAGGGACACAAAAACGGTTGTGCCCAAAAGTTACTCAAGATAAGAGATGAGAGAGAAAGAGTGATAAAGATAGAGATAGAGATAGGTAAGCATAAAATGTAAATTCAATTTACTTGAACTAAAAAAAATAGTTTAGTTTATTCAAAAATTAAAAATTGACTTTTTTCTTTAATAAAATTTTGTCCTTCATATCAATATCATTATTTTTAAAAATAATTTTTTAATTAAAAAATAAATATCATTGAATTTGGTATTGTACAATACAAAAATCGCCACCAAATTATTTTATAATAACCAAAATTTTCTATAATGTTAGATTCAAAGATTAGGTTAGATAGGAAAGTTTTACATTACATTCATTGTACTTATTAATACTTGAATTAAATTGTGTAATTAAGAAGAATTAAATCATTAAATTAAAAATATATTTAAAAATAAAAATGTTTCCACAAATAGTTATCATATCTAAAAAATTATTTTAATGTTAATTTTAATAGACAAAATTATTAAAAATCTTTTTTAGTTTTATTTATAAGATAAGACTAATTTTATTAAGGGATTACATTTTCATATGATTAAAAATAAGTTTTGTGCTCATTAACTATTACATTTTTAGTTTAGTTTCTAACGTTAATTTAAATAATTATTTTTTATCATGAACATAGGCAAATAGGTTTTAATTTATTTAATTTTGAATGATTGACTAAAGCAAATTGAAACATAAGCATAAAATTGAGATTGAACCAATAATTTCTAATTCTAGTTCAAGAGTATAATTGCTTTGCATGAATACATTCATAATGAAAGCAAAAAAGAACTTTTAAAAGGATTTCAATTGCTTGTTTTAAAGGCATATTAAGAAAAAGTTAAATGAAGTTTATTAAATTCATTTACTAAATTTAAAATTTTAATCAATTGTTGTGGATTGGTAACATTTAAGCAAACAAGTTGATGTTACATTCCTTGTGTAGATCCTTTTTTTTGTGTATCCCAACACCACTATACTATGAAATAAATTCCCAAATTATTTTCAAACAATAAACCAATGTTTTCATGCAAAATTTAGAAACTATTAGTTCTAAGTTATTATTATATATTAAAGTTAATTTTTGCAGAAAATATTAACATAATCAATGAAATCCACTTAAGTTGATACCAAATAATAGACAAAGAGTATATAACAATAAACATATGCAAAGAATCATGCACGACTTCCTATATTATAAGAGAACTATAGATGAATGGTCATGAAAAATGGTATTTTAATATATTTAGGATGAATCAAAATACATTTTCTTAATTATACATGGTTTTAGAAAACAATTATCATTTGATGTCAATTATGCATGGTTTTAGAAACCATCATTTTTTAAATCATGCCCTCATAAGTTATTTTACGTATAAACAGCTAATATTAAATGGTTAATTTTACCAAACATCTTGAAATAAACAATGTTATCTGTTAGTCAAATCAGCCGTATTAATTCACTGTCAGTTAACCGCTGAGAAAAATTAGCTAATAGCTAATGCAATCCGCTGATTGTCAAAAAGTACTTTTAATTTTAACTATATTTTATTTTGTAATAAAAATTATTTATGCATATAAAAATTATTTAAAATATAATAAATAATATGCAAACAATTATTATATAATTTTAAATCATATGAAACATAAATGAAAATATATCTAACCAAATCTTTTATATGAATTATAATATAAATAAAATTAATATAAAAAATAAATATTAAAAAATATAAAAAGTCAAATAATATTATATAAATTTCAAAATAAACGTGAAGATGTGTTTGTGGGTATTATGGAAATTATGTGTAAAAACATAGGGGTAAAGGGGACTAAAAAATAAGTTCATTAATTGATCTGAAAATCTACCTGAAAAAGTACTTTTTTAAAAAGCTTCAAATTTGAATTTATCAAAAACTCGTATTTCAGCTTTCAAAAAAGTCATTTCTATGAAAAAAAGTGCTTTTGGATTTTATAGCCAAACACTCATTTTTCTTCAAAACAGCTTTTGCGGTGGAAAAAAATGCTTATTCATTCTCCAAAAGCTGAAACAAACAGACACGTAGTATTTAATGGAAAATTTTGATTAAAAATCAATGAATAAATTTTAATTTTAATTAAAATCTAATTAAATTCAAATATAAATAAAAAATTAGATTGATTGGAGATGCTAAATTTTATTGTGAACTTTAATTTTGACTCAAATTCTAATAAATTTTGAGTTTAACTCCATTAACCAATTGAACTTTTAAATACATTTGAATTTGTAAAAAATTTTGGGCTAAAATGCTTCTGCGTCATCTATAACATTAAAGTATTAAGTGCCTATTTGGTTCAATTTTTGGAGAATAAATAAGCACTTTTTTCTACCGCAAAAGCTGTTTTTAAAAAAACAGAGTGCTTAGCTGTAAGATTCAAAAGCACTTTTTTAATAGAAGCAGCTTTTTTGGAAGCTGAAATACAGCTTTTTGAGAAGCTCAAATTTGGAGTTTTTTAAAAAAGCATTTTTTCAGATAGATTTTTCAGATCAATTAATGAGTCTATTTTTTAGTTCCTTTTATCTTTATGTTTTACACATAATTTTCACAATACCCACAAACACATCTTCACATTTATTTTAAAATTTATATAATAGTATTTGAATTTTTATATATATTAATTTTAATTTTTGATATTAGTTTTACTTATATTATAATCCATATAAAAAATTTAGTTAGATATATTTTTTATTTATGTTTTATATGGTTTGAAATTATATAATAATTAATATATTATACTTTACATATTGTTTAATATATTTTAAATAATATTTATATCATAAATAATTTTTATTACAAAATAAAATATAGTTAAAATTAAAAGAGCATTTTATTTTTATGTTGTCAAACAGTCTATTGTATGAAGCTCTTTCAAAAAAGTTTTTTTTAAATGACAGTCAATCAATCAACTGACTTCTTAGAAAAGCTTTTTTTTTAAAACTCAAAGCTCTATTGATATAAGCTCATCCAAACAGGCACCAATTCCCAGTGATTTAAGTAAGGTTGTAAGTCCTGTACAAAATCGAGTGGACGAGTGAATGTGATATATATGTATATATATATAGAAACTTTTATTAAATTTAAATTCAAATAATTAAATCTTAAGAATCTAATTTAATTGAATATTTTAATTTAAGATTAGATTGGATTGGATTGTCATACTAATAGACTCCTACTTTCCTTCCGTCTCTGAACATCCATATACTGAGTTCCAGATGATCATTCTTCATCTCTTGGAAACTTATGCATACACATCAAGATTGTGTGTAGTACGCATGTACTTGTGTGTGTAGATGAGATTTTCTATGTCTTGGTAGAATCTAAAGACTCACATCAAATTGGATTGACCATTGAGGCAATTGGAGATTGTAAGCAAAAGGGCATTATTCTAGATTTTCTATGTCTTGGTAGAATCTAAAGACTCACATCAAATTGGATTGAACATCGAGGCAATTGGAGAATGTAAGCAAAAGGGCATTATTCTTTGTGCGTTTGTAAACTTCCAAGTTGAGAAGCTCAGTATTCCTTTCCTTAAATTTTAATAAGGATTTGAATAATAAGAATGCTGATCCAACCATATAATCATCCTTATTTTTATGATGACGCTCCAGAATGAAATGGGTGGCGAATAAAGACTTCTTCTTCCTCTTCCTGTTATTGTTTTAATATTTATGTTTTACGTTTATCTAAAATAAAATGGAAGATTCTATTTGACCTGGTCTTTAGGACTTAGGAATATTTATTAAGTTGAATTCATGCAATAGGGAGTTGACCACGTTTCAAGTTAGTGGAAGTGATTTCCTTTTTATTAGATAATTTCGGTTCACGTAATGAATACATTAAGGCTATTCTATATTTGAATTATACATTAGAAAAGTTTCCAGTGCTTCCTCATCTGTCAATTAGAATAAAAGCAGTAGCTTTTTTGTTATGTCAAAAAGTGTGAATGACCTCTGACAATTTTGTTCAACCAGCGATACCTCACTTCGATGGTCATTATGATCATTGGAGCATGTTGATCGAAAGTTTCTTGAGATCGAAAGAATATTGGCAAGTTGTTTCAGAAGGAATACCAGAACTGCCAAAAAGAACACAGGGTTGAAATTGAAGCGATGAAGTTGAAGGATCTCAAAGCGAAGAATTACTTGTTTCAAGCCATTGATCGTACAATTTTGGAGATCATTTTATGCAAAGATACATCAAAGCATATATGGGACTCCATGAAGAAAAAGTACCAGGGCACCACAAGAGCAAAGAGGCAGCATCTTCAAGCACTTCGTACAGACTTTGAATTGCTTCGTATGAAGCCGGGGGAATCAGTTACTAATTATTTCTCTCGGATAATGGCGATCATGAACCAGATGCGTATTCACAATATGGATAGATGATGTGACTATAGTGGAAAAGATTCTTCGATCTATGACACCAAAATTTAGTTATGTTGTTTGTTCTATTGAAGAATCTAACGATATTGATGAACTTTCACTTGATGAATTACAGAGTTCTTTGATGGTTCACGAGAGGAAGATGAACAAGGAAGAAAGAGAGGAGCTAGCTCTAAAGGTGTCAGTTGATCGGTCGGTAGACCATGGTGCTGGAGGAAGAGGAAGTGGAGGTTGAGGATATAGAGGCTGAGGTAACAGAGATGGAGGTGGTCAAGGCAACAAAAACGGTGGCTGACAAAATCGAAGTTATAATAATGAAAGTGGATGTAAGCAATCGATTGATAAGTCTAAGATTGAATATTACAGGTGCTATAAATTCGGCCACTATCGCTCAGAATGCTATGCCAACCTGCCTCAAGATACAGAAAAAGGGGAGAAGTCAAATTTTGCAGAAAAGGATGAAGAAGGAACTCTGTTAATGGCTTATCATGTCAAAGAAGAACCCGAGTCAGATATTTGGTATGTTGACACAGGCTACATCAATCACATATGTGGGAGTAAGTCTCTCTTTTCCCATTTAAATGAAACCTTCAATACTATTATTCACTTTGGTGATTCTCACACGATAAGGGTAATGGGAAAAGGTGATATTGACATTCAAACAAAGAATAGTCTTGTTGAAATCATTTCTAACGTGTTTTACGCTTTTGACTTGAATAACAATTTGTTAAGTGTCGGCCAATTAAAAGAAAAGGGTTATGAAATAACTGTGAAAAATGGTAATTGTGAGGTATATGATCCTTTGAGAGGTGCCATTGCTGTTGTTCCTATGAGTTCAAATAGGTTGTTTCCATTGAAGATTCAAAGGGCTCCATCTTGCTTCTTGACTAGAAAAAAATATGTCATGACTTTGGCATTTTTGGTATAGTCACTTAAATTTTGGTGGGTTAAAGACTCTCCAACAAAAAAATATGGTATCGGGTCTCCTATAAATTGTAATTCCTTCTCAAGTTTGTGAAGAGTGTGTTGTTAGTAAAAACATTGCTCTCCATTCCCACAAGGCAAATCATGGCAAGCAAAGGAAGGGTTACTACTCATTCATTCTGACATTTGCGGACCAATAAATCCATCCTCTAATGGGGGTAAGAAGTATTTAATTACTTTCATTGATGATTTCACTCGGACAATATGGATTTATTTCTTGCAGGCAAAATAAGAAGCTTTTAAAGCATTTAAAAGCTTTAAAACATATGTTGAAAAAGAGTCAGGAAAAAAATTAAAACTCTCCGAGCAGATCGTGGTGGGGAAACTTGTTTTGAGGAGTTTGAAGATTTTTTGTAGTGAATAAGGCATTAGAAAAGAACTAACAACTACCTATTCACCACAGCAAAACGGAGTATCGGAAAGAAAACATAGAGCAGTTCTGAACATGGTGAGAAGCTTTCTAGTAAAAGGAAATGTTTTGAAAAACTTTTGGCTTGAAGCGACAAATTAAAACATTCATTTGTTAAACACAAGTCCCACCTTTTCTGTTCAAAATATGACACCGAAAGAAGCATGAAGTGGAAAAAAACCAGTTGTAGATCACTTCCGTATTTTCAGTTGCATTGCATATGTACAAGTACCAGATGAGAAAAGGAAGAAGTTGGATGACAAGACTAAAAAGTGTGTTTTTCTTGGCATAAGTGAAGCTTCCAAAGTATATAAGTTATTCAATCCTGTCACTAAAAAGATTGTAATCAGAAAAGATGTTGTTTTTTATGAAGAAAATACATGAAATTGGACTTAAAAAGGCACAGGTAGCCACCCTATACCAATCAATTTTGATGAAATTGATGATATTGTTGACCAACCGGTGCAAATTCAAATGTAGACCAACAACCAGAACCTGGTGGTGAAATTTCAATGGTTACTAATCTAGCAGAAATTATACGATCCCGCGAAAGAAAAAGATCTACTTGGATGACAGATTATATAAGTGGAGATAATTTATCTGATGTTGATTTGACTGCACATTTTGCTTTATTTGCAGATTGTGACCCTCTTACATTTCAAGAAGCTGTAGAAGATTCAAAGTGGCAAAATGAAATGGATGAAGAGATGAGGTCCATAGAGAAAAATAATACATGGGAGTTGGTAGAACTTCCAGAGGGGCAAAAATCCATTGGAGTTAAATGGGTTTATAAAACAAAGTTGAACAAAGATGGCAATGTTGACAAGTATAAG
>JAOSBK010000005.1:6185428-6195676 GCA_027568895.1 Erythroxylum shatona | reverse complement strand
TTATAGCCTGATGGATACCAATAATTGGAGACCTACTGCCCCAGCCGGGGAACCTACCATGGACACAGGTGATTGGAGAGCTCAATTACCACCAGACTCACGACAAAGAATTGTCAACAAAATGTAAGAACCTTGAATTTTTTCAGGCTCAGCCATCATTATGAAAATTTTAATCTTCATTGAAGAGTGTAAATTGTTTTATGCATTATTATCAGGCAGGAAACTAGTTAAGAACATTTCTAACAATCCAAAACTTTAGGATAATTAAAGAATCTTCCAATTTCCTCATGCATAATTGTCATTTCGAAATTGATAAGGTCTTGTATTGTATTTAACTTCCGGAGTAGCATGGAAAATATGATAGATACTCTCAGTAGTTGATAGGTTTGTCACTGAATATTATTATTATGTAACTCAAATCTGTCAAGTTACACTGTAATTTGCAGACAAGTTCGAGAGTGCTGCTCTCTCCTAGCCTAAGGCTCACCAGCATGTTCGTAGTAAATGGCATAAAATTCCCCTCCCAATCATTGCATCATTTATACTAGCCAACTTCTTACGTCAGTCATTCAACAAACTCTCCGATTTTCTCCCCTCCCACATGCACGTAATACCCACCAGCCCCGGACTATAACAAAAAGTGGTAACTTTACTCGGTTATCCTTTCATTCACCCTTCTAGAATAAACCTTGGTAATAGGAGGCCTAACAACATATTTTTTTTATTTTTACCACAATGTTGAAAATAAGGGATGTTGGAACTTTGAATTTGGGGTTGTAATAGCAACAGAATAAAAGGACAAGGGTCTAGGAATCAGTCTGAGGGCTAGGAATTACTACTGATGTAAGAATCAGACAGAAAGCTTTACACTTTCAAATCTGAAGAATTCCTTAAAAAATATTCAACCTCCTAAAACTTAATATACGATGCATATAAAATAGACATTTAGAGAGTATTTTGGTTTGACTATATTTCTTAATTAAAACTAGATTCTGACTAGATAGAGATTAGTTGATACTTTGTACCTGAATGTTATAAAATTGGATGCATAGATTGGAGACTTTAAAGAAACACCTTCCATTTTCTGGGCAAGAAGGGTTACAAGAACTCAAGAAAATTGCTGTGAGGTTTGAGGAGAAGATCTACACTGCTGCCAAGAACCGGGTAATTCTTTGATGAATATCAACACTTTTGTAGTGCCTTCCAAATTTAGCCCAGAGTTTTGCATGCCATATTGATTTGGTGTCTGTTGTTTCCCCTGATATATTCCTCTCTTCAAATTGTGCTTACAACCATTTTCTTATCTGAGCCTCTAAATCAGCCTGATTATTTGCGGAAATTTTCTCTGAAAATGCCTACAATGAAGACCAAGTCTCAAAATAACATTTTGAATGATATGACATCCATTAATGTAAACGATCCATCATATCTAGGGGGTAAGAATGTAACATAAGTTCAAGGCTTATTTGTTTATTCTCTGAATGATGGTTGTATGTGGTTTGTTTAGTATCTTTCGATGAGTGCATGTCGTAACTTGTAAAATTCTCCTCAAAATTCTTTACTATAATCGTCTTGCTCTTTTATCTTTCTGATTGCCAATTGAAAGTCTGAAACTTCATTGAATTTATTAAAGACCTATATGGGGATCATGTCTCAAAAAAACATTTTGAATGGTATGACATCTATTAATCTAAACAATCCATCAGATCCAAGAGGTAAGAATGTAACATAAGTCCAAGGCTTATTTGATTGTAAAACTTTTCTCATTGAATTCATTGTACGCCCTCTTTTTATATTAGTATCTTCTGATGAGTGTGTTGTAGAAGATTGATGAAGACAACGACGCTTGCGCGAGGAACACCAGAAGCCCTTCTGAATTTTAATTAGTATTGTACTCAGCGTTTAAATAAACGTTAGGGTTGACATCCTGTACCCATGTGTATTGGATAATTGGAACATGTATTAAAGTCGTCTCTAATGGCTATATGAATATGTTTGTTATGAATGGAATGAATCTGTCTCTCTCTTGTGAATCTTTTGTAATTCTTTACCTCTCTAAAACTCTTCTGTTACTTTGACCTGATAATACAAGTGATATGTGTAAAATGCATTATGTTCAAGTATTTTTATGGGTTAGTACAAGCATTTGAGCTTAATTATTATATTTTTTAGATATTTTGACGTGTTTGTTAGTATTTTAGGGTCATAGCGAAGAACATAAAAGTTTTGAAAAGATTTGGACTAAAATAACGGCTCACTATCATGGCCCATCAGCCATGATCATGACAGAAGTGAGGGAGATAACCAACGATCGTGACAAGCATCAGACTTGGCCCCTACCACGATCGTGACAGAGAGCTTACATGTGGCCCACGATCATGGCCTGTTGGACCACAATTGTGACTTACGTTGGATAGACAAGCTAATACATAGAAAAGTCGAGCTTTGAGAAAATTTTCAGACCTTTTAATCCCAGAAAAAACCCTAAGGCTACTTAAAACACATCAAATATATAAAAAATAAGACAAAAGAGATGAAGAGCTTTTGCATCAATTACCGTCACGAAATCCTGGAGAGAGTTCTTTAAGAGATTGAGAAAGAGACGAAAGAACAGAGATGTGGAGAAGAAGCCAATGTGAAGTATTTCTTGTAACAAGAGGTTTTTCAATGTTGCTAACTTCGTCATCTGTTTAGATCTGGTTTTCGGTATATTTCAATTTTATTTATGTATAGAATTGGGATAACTGTTGAGATAGGATTTTATGAATATTGAGAAATGTCTAAACTCACCTTCAGATTGCTTTTATCTTTGATTTAATAAAAATCTGATTGTTTATGTTATTTGGATTCATTATGGTTGATTTTTGCATTTGCATAATTCGATAATAGACTGAGAGGGTCAATCGAATGAAAAATAATTAAATTGGGTTAACAAGAGTTAGGTGATTTAATAAGAACGAAAAATCAATCAAATATGTGATCTTACATGTGTCGAACAGACGCGCAGACACATAAAAATGTCGAGTTTTGAGAGATCTTTTGGACTTTTCGACCTTCGAAAAAATCCTAGGATTGCCTAAAACATATCAAGTATATAAAGAATGAGACAAAAGAGATGAGGAGCTTTTGCATCAACTACCATCACGAAACCCTGGAGAAAGTTCTTTAAGAGATTGAGAAAGAGACGAAGGAACAGTGATGTGGAGAAGAAGCCGACGCGAAATACTTCTTAGAATAAGAGGTTTTTTGACGTTGCTGCCTCTGTCATTTGTTCAGATCTGGTTTCCGGTGTATTTCAATTTTATTTATGTATAAAATTGTGATAGCTGTTGAGATAGAATTTTATTAATGTTGAGGAATGTCTAAACTCACCTTCAGGTTGTTTTTATCTTTAATTCAATAAAAATCTGATTTGTTATATTATTTGGATTCATTGTGATTGATTTCTGCATTTGTATAATTCGGTAATAGACTAAGAGGGTGAATTGAACGAAAAATAATTATATTGAGCTAACGAGAGTTAGGTGATTTAATAAGAACGAGAAGTTAATCAAATCGGTAATTGTGTGCAGAGAGATCTCACATAAGTTCCCGTAGTCTATTAGAAAATTTCAGATCTAATTAGGAGTTAGATAAATTATGAATTGAGAAATTGCAATTTTCTATAATCTGATTAGGATTTATAATTTAGGGTTATTGATTATAACTCGAGAGAGAATAATCATCATAGGATAGTCCAGGACCAATAATCCGGCATTGTATAATTAATTAGATTAATGTTGAAAATAGGTAAAAATTTCTCCTTTCTCTCTATTAGTAGTTTCTTAGGTTAATTCTTAGCGTATGCATTGTAATTTGCTGATTTGTTAATATTTCGTATTTAATTCTTGAATTGAGTTATTTGATTGAATTGACTGATTGAATTGCATCATTATTCTAGTTTAGTTGAATTGAAATTTCTGCGATTAGTTTAGCCTTAGATTTTAGGATTAAATTAACCCTCCTCGTGGGATCGACACCTTAGATATTACGTGAACGACTCGTGTACTTGCGAAATATTGAGGTTAAACATTAAAACTTAATTATATTAGAAAACCGCGATCAAGTTTTTGATGTCATTGTTGGAGAGGGAATTAATTTAGTTCTTTAATCTAAGGTTTTTTTTCATTATCTTTCATTTTAAATAATAGTAATAAAAAAGAAGAAGAAGAAGAAGTTTTAGGCTTAAAGTAAAGACACATCAAGATATCTTAGAGTGAAAGTGAGACGTCTGAAGAGCTAGATGTCAAGAAGAAATGGAAAGAATGATAATAGAAGATAGATATCATAGGGAGCAAGAAACTTTTACGAATTACAATGAAGCACAGTATGGTTGGGAAAGTAATAATTCTTATTATAACATGTACATTACAGAGTGGCAGAATCACCCAAATTTCTATTGGTCTAACAATGTAAGTATTCACATGGGACATCAAGACCTATTTGAATTTCAACAAGATGAATCCAGTTTATGGGATTTCAAAGTGGACAAAATCATGGATAAGCTCAAAGACATGGAAGAGAATCAGAAGAGACTGAAAGAGCAATTTGATTAAGTAACGAAAAATCATGCCAGTTCTATTCACAATCTAGAGATACAAGTAAGATAGCTTTCTCGTGAATTTTGTAACAGAAGTGTAGAAGACTTCCTGAGAAATATTGAATTACAACAATGAGATTTATATGACGCTATCATATTTAAGAATGAGGAAGAGCTAAAAGAACTAATGGAACACCAAGTTGAACCCCTCCTTTTTAGTCATCAGTTCTTGGTATACCATATTTGAACATCGAAAAATCTTGGGTAAATGTTCATGAAAAGAATCATATCCTTCCGATTAATGATGACCAAGTGATATTCAACATAAATGATGTATTAAAGCATCTAAAGGAGAATAGCTCATTCAGGATAATTGATGTGCTCAAATTTTCTAAAGAACAAAAGGACGAAGAACAAATGAGAACAAACATTGAATTTGAAGAAGCTAGGAAAGCTTTTGTTCATGAAGCAGAAAAAGCAAAAGAGACGAAGGTGATTAAGGAAGAAAGCGAGCAACTTACCTTCTTACATTTAAATATTATTAATCTTATCACAAAATTTTAAATTATACAATATTTATTTATTTATTTGAAACTTATTTTGTTTGAGTTTTTTTAATTTAGTTTATATATTTTATACATTTATAACAAATAAATTACACTATGCATTTTCTTAACTTTTAAATTTTTCATCCCAAATTTTTAGTGACTAATTTTATTTATTCATTTATTATATTCTAACTTATATATTTTTAATATAACAAATTTAAACCTTTTTAATAAAATATACATTTCAAATTTTAAATATTTATAATTTGATTACAAATTTTTAAATTACCCATATTTATTTATACACTAAAATTATATAATAATATAACATGTTGAATTGAATTAATTAGGTATTATATTATTGCATATTTGTGCAGTATATATCTGCCAGTTCATCATGTAAAGTCAAGCCCTGCTTCCTTAATTTCTTGTATTTTTTTAACATTATGGTTTTTCCCTTCTCAATCTTCTCACGTGTCTTACTCTCATTTAAATAGAAAAAGGACCTCTCTTTCCGAAGACGGGTTCTACTATTTGTCTCGACACTTCCTTTTGAACTTCTACGTGGATGAGATTAAATAGAATCACGGTCGTTCTTAACATTTTATATGCCACAGGTGAAGGAAAAAAAGTCCTAAAAATTGGCAATATATAAACGTATAAATTTTAAAAAGATATTTTTTATTATTAAAATTTAATATTCATACATAAGTGTTTCAATTTATAAGTTCACATACTCAACAAAATATTGAATGATCATAATATCAACTAATAATATCTTATAAATATTTTTTTATCAAGCAACTAGATAAAGATCTAAATTATTAAATCAAATATTTTTAATAACTTTTGAATTTAATTAACATTAGTGATTTTTTAATAAAATTTTCTTTTATAGGAATTAACATAATGGTAAATGTAGTAATCTAATGCTACCAACCTATTTATAAAAAACCAATCAAACACATCCAACAACTTACGGTCTTATTTAATTGTCAAATAATTTTTATTATTATTTAATTACCACAACATGTTTAATAAAATTATACAAATTTTTATAATAAATGAAATCGTTTATATAGTCTTTGAATTTAGTAACTTAAATTATTTGATGTAATCATATTAAATCAAATAATTAATGTTAGTATTTACGACTATATTGTTTATCTAAATCTCCAATTAAAGTTGATTATCTGCAGAAAATGTATCAGAAAATGCTTACAATGGAGACCAGATCTTAAAATAACATTTCGAATGGTATTACATCCATTAATCTAAACAATCTATCAAATCGACGAGGTAAGAATGTAACATAGATCCAAGACTTATTTTGACTGTAAAACTTTACTTATTGACTTCATTGTGCTCCCTTTTTTTGCTATTTTATTCTCTTAATGATGACTTTATGTGGATTGTTCAGTATCTTCTGATGAGTGCATGTTGTAACCTGTAAAAATTCTCCTCAAAATTATGTACTATAATCATCTTGCTATTTTATTCGAGAGTGTATTTTAAATAGCGAAAACATGAATAAATTCAATGAAGTTCCAAACTTTAAATCGGCAATCAAAATTCATTTATGACAAGGGGATATTTATCCGTACGACTTACTCCGTATTTGTTAATATGTTCTTATTTTTTAACCTTTTAAAAGAACAAAAAATTTGAAAGTATAATTAAAGTTCTCAAATTTTAAATGACGTTCCAATATTTTTTAATTTATGGCTTAGTTTTGATAGCTGACTGACTGACAAATAAAGAATAAAATGTCTAACATGATTGGTATGTTTAATAGTGAAGTTCATTTACACACATTAGCCTAGGGGCCTTTGATGATGTGTTAGAGAGAGAGACTTTTTCTTCTCACTAACAAACTCTTCCTACCATTCAGATCACTCTAGCCTTCTTCCTCCCCCACTACCTCATCTTCCATTTTCTCCTTCGGATTGTCTTCTTTCAACATCTCCTCTTGTCTCCTAGCAAGCCCTCCATATTCCATCCCCCATCCTCCTCCTTCTGCAACCTTTCCTTAGTCCAGGGGTATTGTTGTCTATGCAACCACAAAATATTTCCCGCCCACTTTTCATTACTGTTAAAAAGCCTACACTCTCTGCATAAATTTTTGAAACACTGCTACCTTACCAAAACTAGCATTCTCTTTATTTTTTTCTCTTATAATGACTGACATCATACTTCCCAACCCTTCTGAATTTTCCTATGTACCCTCGACCAAGTCACCCTCTTTCTCATCTACTTCCTCCATTACACTACCGATCCACAGCACTATAGACCTTCATGTGAACTCCTACTCCCCTTCCACATCCTCTTCAGCCCATTCTTTCTCTTCACTCCTCTCTAAAAATACCTCAACTTCAACTTCACAATTTCCCACTAAGAAAATAAATCCAACAAATGGAGTTTATACTATAGGAGCTAGGAAGACATGGAAACAAGTTGTAGGAGATAACTTTGACTCTCTTTTGGTTTTTAGTCCTCCAGTAAAGGTTAAAGGAAAACTAATGGTGACTCCTAGCCTAGAACTTCTACAGGAAGGAGCTAGAACATGAGATTTTACCCTAGTTGGCTTTTTCATGGACAAAGACTTGCATTTCTAGTGATACAAGTTTGGTCTTAGAGGAATTGGAAAGGAAGACGTTTAATGGAGGTTATGCTCACTAAGGAGGATAACATTATCTTCACTTTCTCTTCAAAATCAGAAGAACAAATGATAATTGAAGAAGGTCCATGGCACATTTTACAACTACCCCTATTTCTTCAAAGTTGGCATCCGGGAATAAAACTAGAAAAATCATAATGAAAAACACTCCATTATGGGTAAACATTCACAACATTCCTCTAGAATATTAGACTATCAAAGGCTTAAGTATGCTAGCTAGTTATTTGGAGAAACCTATATGTATGGATGAGAACACAACATTGAGGAAAAGGGTCAGGTTTGCCACATTGTGTGTGAGTATGGATATCTCCAAAGAAATGAAGGACTGCATTTCGATATTAAGGTTGGAAAATGAGCATTCCCTTAGAGATGATAGAGTTATGGTTACATATCAATGGAAACCATCACTTAAAGCCCAAGGTAAAGAATGGAAACATACTAGGAAAATCTTTACTAAAGGAGACTACTGGGAGGTGATGGGTATAGAAAAGAGTGATTCGAAGGGAAAGAAAGAGAATGAGAAGGATGAACAGGTTGCTGAAATTTCTAAACCAAGTCAGTTGGAAGAAGTTTCTCGTAAAATTTGGGGAAACAGTCAAGAAAAAATTGTCTAGATTCAGACAGAAAAGGAGGATCAAATCTTATTTTGTTGATTGACCAAAATACTGCTTAAATGGATAAGAAGGTGAAAGGACTGGAAAATTGTGATACAAATTAAGAAGAAGAAGTCTTCAATCACCAATATAATGAACATGGCTTTCAAAAGGTTGAACCACTGAATGGAGGAATTCAAGAGGAGCATTTTAAATAGGTGACTTCTAGGAAAAGTAACAGGAGTAGCAGGAAAGGCTCCAAAGGTAAGAGCAATCTCCTATGATTGTGATAGTATGGAATGTGCGTGGAATAAATAACCCTTATAAGCTTAATGCTTTAAGGGATTTTGTCCTGAAGGAGAAACCTTAGGTTTTTTTGTCTTTTGGAAACTAAAATTAGGGAAATAAATCTGAACAAGTTATGCTGTTTGGGTAGAAAATGGCAGTTATTATCAAACCACCAAAGCCATGCCTATGGTAGGGTTATTATTGTTTATGATGGTGATTCAGTGGAAGTGGAAGCCCTTGAAACAAATCAGCAGTTTATTCACACTAAGATCTACTTCAAGATGGAAAACTCTAGTGTTTAGCTACTTTTGTATATGGTCTTAACCTTGGATTTCAAATGACTGAACTTTGGAATTCTATCAGACGATTAAAGGCCTTGACAAATTCTCCAAGGTTAGTATGTGGTGATTTTAACATCATACTATTCAGATTTGAAGCATAAGTTAATTGTAATTTACACAATTATTCTTCAGATATGTATGATTGTATGCAGGAGGTGGAACTTACAAATTTGAAATCCAAAGGCCATAGATTCACATGCTCTAACAAACAAGGTTCTACTTGGCATATCAGGAAAAGGTTGGATAAGGTTTTGGTAAATGTGGATTTGCTTAATTCCTTTTCAAGAAGTATAGTAGAATTTCTAGACCCTAGTATTTCTGACCATACTCCTATTAGGGTTGACAATTTGTTCAATTTTGTTAGAATCCTTTATATTTCTTAGCAACAATGGAAGGCTTTCATGAAGCTACATTGAAGGGGATGGAATATGACTGTTTTGGGACAAAACAGTAAATTTGTTTACAAAAGCTTAAGTCTATCAAGCAAGAACTGAAATCCCTCAACTCTAAAAGAGAACAAAATCTCTCGAAGGAAACTGATAAGGCTAGAGATAAATTATCAGTTATCCAAATTTCATTGGCAGAAAATCCTACAGATGTTTCATTAGCTTTGGCTGAAAAGGAAGCTCTAAAGGAATACTTGCAAAAGGTGGATAAACAAAGCTCTCTATTGAAGTAGATATTTATAGTTAACTGGCTAAAGGATGAGGATAGAGGTATTAAATTCTTCTTTAACTTGGTGCAAGCTAGGAGGAATGCAAACAGAATCACCTATATAACAACTAAAGATGGAGAGGTTGTCGTTGGACAAGAAGGATTAGCTAAAGAAGTAATCTTTTTTTACAAGAAACTTCTAGGCACAATAGATTCCTCTCCTATCATAGGAGATGAACTTAGGAAGTTTGTCACAGCAAGAATTCCTGAACATATGGTTTCCTTATTAATTATGTAACATCCCATCATCGATGGGAAGGGTAAATTGGTCATTTGGGACGGGTTAGGAGTGTGGAAACATGTCTTAGCATGATCATGCATCATATGCCTTCTATATATATATGAATGGAAATTTTTGCACATGTACATGATTGTACATGCATTCATGACATTTCCCGGCATATGTGTTTATTTGTGAAATATGTGAAATATGTGTTTGAAAAATTGAATTGGAGTGATTTATGTGTGTTTTACATTTTTAGGGACTTTTAGGAATTTTTCTGAAATT
>JAOSBK010000005.1:6160082-6185328 GCA_027568895.1 Erythroxylum shatona | reverse complement strand
TAAACACATATGCCGGGAAATGTCATGAATGCATGTACAAGCATGTGCATGTGCAAAAATTTCCATTTATATAAATAGAGAGGCCAAATTATGCATGAACTTGCCGAGATACATTTAAACACTCCTAACTCATTCCAAATTACCATTCTACCGTTCCCATCGGTGATGGGATGTTACAGCATGTGTTCATGGGCTTGCTATGATGGGTAAGCTTGACCCATGTTTTGCAGTGCATAGGGGGTCTTATTGCTAGCCGACCTTAAATACAGATGCCTCATTTGAGAACTGAATGTGCTTTTACTTATTAAGGTTTGGAATAGCAGTAATCAATCCTCTGCGTCTCTGTCGCTTCGCTTCACAAAAAAGGATAATGGATTCAATTGTTTCACAATTTCTAGGTATTTGTCCATACAATTATTGAATATAGCATGTTGCAATCTTAGGGTTAATTAATTATATTGATTAATTATAAAATTAATCTGTAATTTCGTAAGCAATTTCCTTCATTTTTAACATTCTGGTTTTTCCCTTCTCAATCTTCTCACGTGTCTTACTCTCATTTAAATAGAAAAAGAACCTCTCTTTCCGAAGATGGGTTCTACTATTTGTCCGACTAATTGCTAATTGCTGTTTTTCGATTTCAAGAGAGAAAGCCCCCTAAGAACCTGGGATTTTGTAGGATTGGAAATTGAAATTTCGACAATTCTATTAGTTCTGAGTTAAAAAGTTTAAAATGTTGAAGTTATTAGTAATTTTCTCCTTCGTTTGTTGATGATTCTATCTGGCATGTGGTTCACTATAGGGTCATTTAAAAGTATTCAATTTGCATTAGATGATCTCTAGAGTAAATCCTCAAAAATGGGGTATTTACACTTGGACAACCAATAATAAAGTTGTCACGTATTCATGTATTCCTTACTGAATTCTTTGTTGAATAGTGGTCTAAAAAAGAAAATCAATATCTACATTATTTATTGAATTTTTAATATTGACAGAGTGTAGAGTTCGTTAATAAGAATTGAGTTTAAGTCAATCATTACTAAAATAACTAGAACTTGTTATTTAAATAGATGACCTTATTTTTAATATTTTTATGTTTAATTAATTGAAGACTCTCTAACATTATTTGATGGCTAAAATCTGATGAAGGGAGGACAATTTCATCTACGAGTGCATTTTGACAGTGTCTCACACAACTTCAATATAAATCATCTACCATATCTGAACGACCATGCGAAGCCAACGATGATTGGGATATAGCCTCAACATGCATTTTCAAAGTAATATTTTTAAGTTTTTAACAAAGGCTATCCCAGGAGTGCTTTTGAGATATAGCTGTACCCAGTGGAAAATGTTAATAATCTTCGATGAATATCAACGCTTTTATAATGCCTTCCAAATTCAGCTTGGAGTTTTGCATGCCATATTGACTTGTTGTCTGTTGCTTCCCCTGATACATTCCTCTCTTCAAATTGTGCTGACGACCATATTGTTTATCTAAATCTCCAATTAAAGTTGATTGTCTGCGGAAAATAGATCAGAAAATGCTTAAAATAGAGATCAAATCTCAAAAAAACATTTCCAATAATATGATATCCATTAAGCTAAACAATCTATCAAATCTAGGAGATAAGAATGTAACATAGATCCAAGATTCTCTTACGTAGATTGTTGATGTTTCTGATGTTTTAACCGAACTTTTTTGAAAGTATAATTAAAGTTCTCAGATTTTAAATGGCATTCCAATATCTTTAATCTCTGAAGGTCTGACACAAAAAGAATAAAATCTCTAATATGTTAGCTCTGTTTAATGGTGAAGTTCATTTACCAGTTCACTGGTTTTATGTGGAAAACATCCAAACGTCCATAAGCATACGCAAAGGCAAAGCCTGGGTGATTTGGTAATTTCAACCCTCGCAACACATCATCCTCTCGAAGCCCTTCACCACAGGTATCTAATCTTTTCATTGCCAAATGCGCTGATCTTATCTCTCTCTCTCTCTCTCAAGGTGCGTGTGCCTTCTTCGTTTGGGTTAAGAGAGCGGTGTTTTTTATTTCAATTCTTTGATGGCGTTATTGTATTCAGTTTGATTTGATTGACTTCTAGATCTGTCATCTGCTTTATGCTGATTTGATCTGTTCGAGTTTTCTTCACCTGTTGGTCGGATGTTCTTAGCCACCCAACATAGCCCGACTTTTCAATTCTTAGTTTTTGGTGGCTCTTTTTTTGTGTTAGATCTTCTTTTTAAGTTTGTGATCCACTTGAATATGACTTCTTTTGTTCTTTAGTATTGTGTTTTCCTTCGTCCGATTTATTTCCTTTATCGATAGATCTGATGGGCATGATTGCAACTTGGTGAAGCGTGTGCCTTGTTTTCAATTTGCCATATGATGTTTATGACTTCCATTTCTGATTGGGCACCTGATCATCTGGCGCAGAACATCTGACACGGAGGATCTCCCCCGATTGCTTGGGCCTTTGGGGTGTAGAATTCTGACTCTTTTTGTTGTTTTCTAGGATTTTTTATGAACCTCTGAAAGATCCCTCCTTTCTTTCTTGTTTTTTGAAATGTGTTGATGACATCAATAAACCAACGTACAGAGTAACATGGAAAATATTTTTTACCACAATGTTGAAAATAAGGGATGCTGGAACTTTGAATTTGTGGTTGTAGTAACAACAGAATTAATTAAAAGGACAAGGGTCTAGGAATCAGTCTGAGGGCTAGGAATCACTCTTGGTGTAAGAATCAGACAGAAAGCTTTACACTTTCAAATCTGAAGAATTCTTTAAAAAGTATTCAACCTTCTAAAACTTGATATACGATGCATATAAAATAGACATTGAGAGAGTATTCTTGTTTGACTATAACTCTATTTCTTAATTAAAACTAGATTCTGACTAGATAGAGGTTAGTTGATATTTTGTATCTGAATGTTATAAAATTGGATGCATAGATTTGAGACTTTAAAGAAACACCTTCCATTTTCTGGGCAAGAGGGGTTACAAGAACTCAAGAAAATTGCTGTGAGGTTTGAGGAGAAGATCTACACTGCTGCCACGAATCAGGTAATTCTTTGATGAATATCAACACTTTTTGTAGCACCTTCCAAATTCAGCTCGGAGTTTTGCATCCCATATTGACTTGTTATCTGTTGTTCCCCCGATATATTCGTCTCTTCAAATTGTGCTGACAACAATTTTCTAATCTGAATTTCTAATTCAGCCCGATTATCTGCGGAAAATATCTCTAAAGATGCTTACAATGGAAACCAAGTCTCAAAATAGCATTTCGAATGGTATGGCATCCAATAATGTAAACAATCCATCAGATGCAGGAGGTAAGAATGTGACATAGATCTAAGGCTTATTTGACTGTAAAACTTGATTCATCAATTTCACTGTGCTCCTTCTTTTTCTATTTTATTCTTTGAATGATGGTTGCATGTAGTTTGTTGAGTATCTTCTGATGAGAGCATGTTGTAACCTGTAAAACTTTCCTCAAAATTCTTTACTATAGTCATCTTGCTTCATTGAATTTATTCATGACCTACACGTTTTCTCTATTTAAAGTACATTTCCTAATAAACCCACTGAAGCTAAGCTATTCTTTGACCTTGTTCTTTCTTCCTTGATGTGTGTCTCTCTCTAACTAGGTTTCTATTCCTTCTTGTGCACTGTTCAGCTTCACACAATATGCAGCCCCAGGTTCACAATCCAGGACAGTCACTTCCTATCACCTTATCGGCTAATCAATCTCAGAATATTTCGGGGCGTCAGCAGTTATTATCGCAGAATGTTCAGAGTAGTATGGTGTCTAATGCAGTTCAAAATTCTGCTGGTTTACCATCTGCACTACCACCTGTTTCGGGGTTAAACCAGACTCCTATTCCCGGTATCATTGGTCAAAATCCTAATGTGCAAAATGTTACTGGTGTTTCACAGAACTCACTTGGCAATTCAATGGGACAAGGGGTATCTTCTAATATTTTCTCCAGTCAACGACAAATTCCTGGTAGGCAGCAAATGGTTCCCCAACAACAGCAGCAGCAGTCCCAAAATCAACAGTATCTTTATCAGCAGCAGATACAACAGCACCTTATGAAAAAACAGTTTCAACAAGGAAATATCCCTCACACACATGTTCAATCTCAAATCCAGCAGCAACAGCAGCAGCAACAGCAACAGCAGCAGCAGCAAAATCTGTTACAACCAGCTCAATTACAAACTTCTCAGCCATCTGGTATCCAAAATTCATCCGTCGTGCAGCCTTCCATGATGCAGTCAGTTCCACCCTCTGGTCTGCAACAGTCATCACAACATGTGCTTCAACAGAACCAGTCATCTCAGCAAGCTACACAGTCAATGCTTCAGCAGCATCCACAATCGGTTCTGAGGCAGCAGCAACAGCCACAACAGGGTTCTGGTATTCATCAACAGCAAGCACAACTGATGCAGCAGCAACAGCAGCTGATGGGGCAGCAACCAAATGGCACAAGCATGCACCAAGGCCAATTGATTGGACAACAAAATACTGTTGGTGACATGCAGCAGCAGCAGCAGCAGCAGAGGTTGCTTAGCCAGCAGAACAACCTTCAAAATATGCAGCAGCAACATCCGCAGCAGCAGCAGCAGCTAATGCCCCAACAAAATAACATATCTAGTATGCATCAGCAACAACTAGGATCTCAAAGCAATGTCTCTAGTTTACAGCATCAGCAGCAGTTGCTTGGTACACAAGCTGGTAACTCGGGCATGCAAACTAATCAGCACTCAATACACATGTTGCAACAGTCCAAGATTCCACTGCAGTCACAAACACAGCAAAATTCAACTAATTTGATGCCAAATCAAGGACAGCTGTCACAAACACTACCTCAGCAGCAACTAATGTCGCAGATGCAATCACAACCGGTGCAGTTACAGCAGCAACTTGGCTTACAACCACAGTCCAATCAGTTTCAACAAAGGCTTCAAGCACCAGGTCAACCAACTGGTTCCTTGCTTCAACAACAAAATGTAATTGATCCGCAAAAGCAGCTATATCAATCTCAGAGGCCCCTTCCAGAGACATCATCAAGTATGCTGTTATATCTTTGAGAGTTTCTAGTGTTACTCCAACCATACTTTTTCTGTTTTATGTCTTACTGATTATAAAATAGGTGGCCCTCAAATACAAATTTAAGTTCTGTTCTGCACCTCCTCAAGGTCAGAGTCAGAAAATATACCAATTTTCAACTCATGTGCTGCATTTTTTGGCAATGTTTCCCAAGTATTTACTCTATTTGTGCTTGCGTGTTTATTTAGACTGTTATAGATATGGGTAATAGTTTATATAGATTTATACTTTGACCATTTTGATATGTATGTGAATCTATGAACCTACCCAAGATATAAGAAAAATTAGTAGGGTTTCTCTAATCCTGCTGCAGCTATTTCTTGCAGTATTCTTGTTGTTACTATTGGAACAACACTTGCATCAATGATGTACATAAAGGGTCTAATTACTGCTTCTGCCATTGCCTTATGGCATGGACTACAGCATTGTTCAATACTTCACATTGTCACCTAGGGATAGATTATTAGCAGATACTAGAGGTGTGGCATAGTAACCAGTGTTAAGTTTCCTACATCAGGTTCCTGCCATAGTTCTGCTATTCGTGTGATTTATCCCATTTGCTTCAAGACTGGTGCTTTCATTTCTGGGAAGGGGACATTCATCTGTATGACTTATTTGGTGTTTGTTTATTTTATTTTTTTAGCTTCCCTTGATTCAACGGCACAGACAGGACATGCAAATGGAGGAGATTGGAAGGAGGAGGTTTACCAGAAGGTAATTTATGTAATGTTTGTTAGAGGAAATTGAATTAACTATACTTTTATCAGGATTGTAAGGTTTCTAATCCATGTATGCCATTGTCAACTAATTATAACTGTTGCATTAATATGCTTTTCCGAATTTTCCACTCATTATTTATACTTGTGGTTGAAGAATTTAACAGTTATATTGTCCTTTTGATAATTCTAGATCCAAGTCATGAAGGAAACTTACTACCCGGAATTGAATGAGATGTACCAAAAAATTGCTGCTAAGTTACAGCAGGTAGGTTAAGTGTGGATCTCTAATCTTGGCTTCATGATAGTTTACATGGTTTTTTGAGCTAACTGTTCCTTGGAATGTGTGAAAGATTTGTTGACTCTCTTCTTTTCCTTTTATCACTTGTCAGCATGATTCTCTTCCACAACAAACAAAGTCGGAACAGCTTGATAAACTCAGGGGTTTTAAGACGATGTTGGAGCGCATAATGTCATTTTTACAGGTTGCAAAAAGTAGTATAACACCTGTTATGAAAGAGAAATTGGGGAATTACGAAAAGCAGATTGTAAATTTCGTCAATACAAATAAGCCTCGAAAGCCTATTCCTCCCATGCAGCAAGGACATGTGCCCCAACCTCATATTCAACCTGTGCAGCAAACGCAGTCTCAAATTCCTCAAGCACAGTCCCATGAGAATCAAATGAACCCTCAGTTGCAGCAAATGAATTTGCAAGGTTCCATGCCAACAATACCACATAATAATATGTCAAGCTTGCAGCACAGTTCTCTTTCCTCCTTGTCTGGAATTTCTACTTCACAACAGAACATGATGAATTCGATTCAGTCAGGCTCCAATTTGGATTCAGTACAAGGCAATACCTTAGGTTCCGTGCAGCAGGTGTCTATGGGATCTTTGCAACAGAATACTGTTAGCACTCCTCAACAAACCAACATTAGTTCCATGTCATCTCAAAGTGCTGTGAATATGCTTCAATCAAATAGTCCCCTGCAGTCAAACTCCAATATACTTCATCATCAGCATCTGAAACAACAGCAAGAACAACAGATGTTACAGAACCAGCAGATCAAGCAACAGTTGCAGCAGCGACAGATGCATTTAATGAAGCAGCAGTTTTTGCAGCAGCAGCAGTTAAACCAGCAAGGGAAACCGCAGCTGCCTGGGCAGATGCAGACACATCAGATACCACAGCTACATCAAATGAATGATGTCAGTGAAATGAAGGTTAGATCAGGTATGGGGGCAAAGCCTGGGGTCCTTCAACATCATCTTTCAGCAGGTCAGCGTGCTGCTTATTCCCACCAACAAATTAAACCTGGAGGTTCATTTCCTATTTCTTCACCACAAATGCTTCCTGCTGCATCCCCACAACTACACCAACATTCTTCTCCACAAGTTGACCAGCAAAGTTTACTACCACCGAAAACTGGAACCCCATTACAATCTGCAAGTTCTCCCTTTGTCCCATCTCCTTCAACTCCATCTCCCTTGACTGGAGATTCTGAGAAACCCGTTTCTGGTGTTTCCTCTCTGGCAAATGCTGGGAGTGTTGGACACCAACAAATTACTGCTGCACAAACAACAGCTCCATCCCTTGCAATTGGGACTCCTGGTATATCTGCCTCACCTTTGCTAGCAGAATTTACTGCTTCTGACGGTACTCATGTCAATGCTTTGACAACTGTTTCTAGCAAGTCAACTGTAACTGAGCAGCCACTTGAGCGCTTGATCAAAGTGGTTAGTTGTTCTATCTGTTTAATTTGTGTATGGTATGCCAAGGGGAAAAAATTGTGTAAATTCCATCTTGAATATGTATTATTTTCCCTACTTGATTGTGGATATAATGAAAAAGACATAATATCATACCTCTCAGGTCAAATCAATGTCTGCTGAAGGGTTGAGTGCAGCTGTCAGTGATATAGGGTCAGTAGTCTGCATGATGGACAGAATTGCAGGATCAGCCCCAGGAAATGGATCTAGAGCTGCTGTTGGTGAAGATTTGGTTGCCATGACAAAATGTCGTCTTCAAGCTAGAAATTTCATCACACAGGATGGAATTACTGGCACAAGGAAAATGCGGCGTTACACAAGTGCCATGCCTTTGACTGTTGTATCATCAGCTGGCAGTGTGACTGATAGTTATAAGCATTTGGGTGGCCCGGAGGCATCTGATTTGGAGTCAACTGCTACATCAAGTGTCAAGAAGCCAAGACTTGCGGTACTTAGTGCTCCCTGGTTTTATGATACATGAACTCTTTTCTGCAATTTATTTTCCTTTCAATCTATGAGATCTTCAATTATTTTATTGATATATCTGATCTCTACTCATTAACTTGGCCCTACCACATTGTTTTCTCAAGAACTTACATGCTAATAGAAGATCTTACTTTCTCAATGGAGGATTCATTCGCCTATAAAAGCTTATACTTAGTTTCTAAAAGCAACCTTCACATGATCATTTCTGAACTACGTGCCTTAAAGCGAAGCAATGAGGGTGGAAGAAGTACTATATTATTGTAATTCTGGATGCATAGGTTTCCAGATTCTAAAAAGAGGATTATACCTTTTCCAGTTTTGGTTAGGTGTCATTTTTGTCCTACTTGTTCCTGAGAGTTAATATATAACCTTATGCTGAATGGAGAAAGAAATGTGACCTTTGCAGGCAAATCATGCCCTTATGGAAGAGATAAGGCAGATAAATCAACGACTTATTGACACGGTGGTTGATATTAGTGATGAAGATGTGGATCCCACTGTAGCAGCTGCCGCTGCTGCTGAAGGGGGTGAAGGAACTATTGTGAAATGCTCATATACTGCTGTTGCGTTAAGTCCCAACTTCAAGTCACAGTATGCTTCAGCACAAATGGTGCGTAATGAGATGTCATGTGGGGCATTTTATTAACCTACTTGCATCATGTCTTACTATGTTCTCAGTACTATTTTGTGTTTAATCCTGTGCAGACACCTATTCAACCCCTTAGATTGCTCGTGCCTACGAATTATCCAAGCTGCTCCCCTGTATCACTAGACAAGCTTCCTGTTGAAGTCAGGTAAAGGGGAATTGGCGTCCTGATCTTTGTTGCTTTTCTCTCCTCTCCTCATAGCAATATGTGCTTATATGATGCGACACATTTATGGTTTATTCCAAGCCATTTTTTGGAGGAAATACAAGGTCAAAGAAAGATAAAAGCCTGTATCTCTTGACTGGGTTTTGTAATTAAAACATATAAAGCTAGATGGTTTATGATTACTTCTGAAAAACTCTTGGGGTTATCACCATCATACATGAAATCACTTTACATCATATAACAGATATAGTCTGAAACACAGTTAAGAGTTAGGGTCCTGTTACACACAATTGGAATTGTAACAAATTTGTAGTAATTTAATGAAGATCGTGTTGTCCAGAACTGGAATTCCTTATTGATACACACAATTAAAAATTTGTTACAGAGATGAGAACTGAATTCCAATGCGGCCAAATGCGAGCTTATGATAATGCATGTATCTTAAGTGCTTACTTAGACAGAAGACTAACTCTCATCTCATCTTCCATTTTTATGTTTACTGAAATGTGTATTTGTCACGTAATGCAACAGCAAGGAGCAAGAGGACCTGTCGGCAAAGGCGAAATCGCGGTTCAGCCTATCTCTTAGAACTCTTTCCCAACCCATGTCACTTGGGGAGATAGCGTCGACCTGGGATGTGTGCGCACGTGCCGTGATTTCTGAGTATGCTCAACAGAGCGGCGGAGGTAGCTTCAGCTCCAGATATGGAACCTGGGAAAAGTTCGTGAGCACAGCTTGATTAATCTACCTCTCAGAAGCCCCAAGAAGAAGCTGTTAATAGTAGGTTCGGTTTATATTCCAGTATCAGTAAATCCACTCTGGAATAGCTGCTCCGATGGAGTTTGACCCAACAAATGCAGATATGGATGTGTGAGTTCTGATAATCCATATCAAACTCAGGTGGAGTTTTGAGTATAAATTTTGTTTATGTAATTAAGGGGTGATTTGTGTAAGGTGAGAATAATGTTCCTTTTCCGATGATGTGTTGTCTGCTATAACATCACACTTGAGACTCCTGTATGTGGTCGATTAGAAAGCTATTTGCATTTGCAATGGCCTTTGTTTTATATATATATTCAGGACTGGAGGAGGTTCCACATTGTTCTTGGACCAGCTCAAAATTTTAAAAGAAAAAAGTCAACTGGCGTTGGCCCTGTATTCAGATGATTACAATAATGCAGCTAGTTCCATGCCTCTTGCTCCATGGTAAGCTTTACCCAATAATCAATGCGGGTAAATGCATTTTAGACAGTCATTTGATTTTTATTTTAATTATTATATTTTAAAAATTATTATATAATTTTCTATCATATTTAATTTGTTTTATTAACTTTTTACTCAAAATAATAGCACATCAGATAAAATATTAATGAATATAATAAAATAAAGGGGTAGGCAATCTTAAAATGCTCACTTTTTTAGAATTTTAACAGTTCAATTTAGTAATTTATTGAAGATTTAGATATAAACAGTAAACATTTTGTTGGCAAAATCAGCAAATTATTAAGGGAACTAAAGTTTTTAATTAAATGGTTAAGGTTTTAAAAATTAATTACTTAATTGAAATTTTTAAAAATTTGAGTATTAAATTAAAAAATTTTAAAAGGTTGAACATTTTAGAATTAGTTATAAATTATGTAATATATAAATCATAATATAAAGGATAATAATAAATTTTAAAATATTACAATCAAAATAATAAAATATCAAATTACAAAAGATCTAATATAATTTAACTTCATTCAATAATGTTAGTACAATAAGATTATTTGATTTATTGTGTAAGACATTTTAATGATCATTTGAATAAAATTAGTGCCAACGTCAATAATTTTAAAACCGGATCAGATCGACCAATTTGACTAGATTAATCTTAAATTGACCTGATTTTTTGTTCGATTTTTATTATTAACCGTTGTGAATGAAAACAATAAACCGGCTAGTTAAATCTGAATTGTTAAAAACTGTAAATACGATTCTTCTTCTTCTTCTTCACAATGGGTCATCGATAGATCTATGTTTTGAAATATTCACTAATATGTAAAGTTACATATAAGATCAAGAATATAAAAGAATCCTTCACAATATTCACAGAGAAATTACAAAACCCAAAGAGTACAGAGATAGATTACAAAAAAACACCAAAGGTGAGAAAATAACCACTTGTGTTTATTGATAAGTATCTCTCAAAATTTCCAATAAATCGCAAAATAAACAAAACAGTAAAACACCCAAGGTTTAAAGAAGAGAAGAACTATTGCAGAACAGACCCAAGGAAAAGTCATATTAGAACAAACAAAACCCAAAAGAGCTTGCGACTAATAAAAGATTCAATAGTTGAAGTATTAGGACAAGATAATTACTTCAGAGAGATGTAAAAAAAAAAGAGGTTTTATTTGTTGGTTTTGTCTTCTTGTAATGTCACATTTATGATGATAAAAAATGGGGTACATTAATATGAAAAATAGAAAATAAACTTTAATAAATTGTTATTATTTTTTGTAGCTAATTAAAATTTATTATGTTATATTTTATATCACATTTAAAAGAAATAGAAAAATTTTAAAATAAAATATATAATTTTCAATTATTTTGAGACATAAGAATATTACTATTTATTGATCAAAATAAAAAAGAATTTAATTTTAATTTTAAACAAGTATATTATAAAAATACTAAAAATTTATTAATTAGCAATTTAATATAAATAGAGATATTTGTTTAAGATAATTTTAGAAAATTTTAATAAATAATATTTAAACTTTAATTAGTTCTTTATATAATAATAAAAATTAGTATATTTTTATTTTAATTAAATATTTTATTTTTACTTTTTTTAATTTATACTTCTTGTTTATTAAATATTAATTTTACAACGGTTTAAAACAGTTGATCTTTTAAACTTTAATCATTTCCTTTTGTGAGTTCGAAAATCGATGTGATTTTTAAAATATTGTACACCGGCACTAACTATACCAAAAAAGAAACTTGTAAAGGACACTTGCGAAATCAATAGTTGTAAAGAAAGAAAGAACACTGATACAATATTACGTACACAAATAAGTAGGAAAAAAGGAGTTCAGTCCGTTCCGGTTACTTTTTTCCTATCCTATTTAATTAACATCCATTCATTTGATTTAGATGGGCCTTATTGATTGAATAGACGGCCCTCAGCTCCTCAAACTTAAGTACTCTGTATTTAGTCTGTATCAAAAGATTTAAGCCATCTATTCTACTTAAATGGATGGCTCAAATCTTCTGACACAAGTTAGATATAGAATACCTAGGCCAGAAGATCTGATCTCGAATAGACGAGTGCTTATAAAATAAGGTAGGAATAGAGTAATAAAACATATGATTTATTCTAAAAAAAGTCCCTTTATTATATAGAAATAAGACTACATACTATTAAATCACTCCAAATTTTGCTTTCTTGTAGAATTTTGGATTGGATTGGATGTGATGATGAAGATGATGAAGATAAAAAGAAAACTCAATTTTTAACCTTTAGGTCTAATTTGATCAAGCCTTAAATTGGACCTTAAGTTTTTATATAAAAAAAGTCCTAAGATAAGGTTGGAGATTGGACTGCTCCGGTCCAGTTTGACCTATTTGCTTAGGGAGAGCTCAAACTTAATTGTCAAAGCTTGGAGGTAGTGTGTGAGGAAAAGAATGCAGAGGAGAGGAGAGATCGGTAGTAGGCCAACTACATATGAACTCCATCAATCAATGAGCCATAAAGCAAAGGCCGAGAGAAAGCAGATGTAAAATTTTGACTAAGGTTATTTGAAATTTTTTGAATTGAATTCATTAATAAATTGGATTCAATTATATTAATAAAATTGAATTCAATTCAATTTACACTGTTTAGAATAAACTTAGTAATATTAGAAATAAATTCAATTATACTGTTTAGAATGAGAATAAATATAGGGAAGAACGAGAATGATTATTATTATTATTATTATTATTATGGTTGGTTAAAAGGGACGAATGATTACTATTACCATTAACAATAGTTGATTTGTAAAAAAATATTGAGAAATAAAAATTTCTTATATTTTAATTAATTAATTAATCATATTTTAATTACTTATATTGTAGTTAATTAATTTTACTATATTGATTAATTAAAATATTAAATTAATTAATTATATTATAATTAATTAATTACGATATAATAATTAATTAATGAATTATATTTTAATTAATTATATTTTAGTTAATTAATTATTAATAATATTTTAATTAATAGTCTTTATAATCCAATCGAGTGAAGTACAAGAGAGTGAGAAATGAAGTAGTCCAAAGAATGAAAGAGCAAAAGAGCAAGGCGCTATCTTTAAATAGCACAAAGCGATTCTTGATAAGAAATACAGAGCAAATAATTATACTCAATAAAAACCCACAATAAATATATAAACTTTGATGAATGTCTTATTATAAACTCACAGCAAATAACAATTTTTTATTCAAATGTGTCTTTCTGAAGCTTCAATATAATTGAATTTCTATACTTGGAGGAGTGAATTCAATTTATAAATAAGATGAGTTTCAATTATATGCATAAATTGAACCTATCTATTTTTGTGTTTCTAAACATATGAATTAAATTCAATAATTCATACCAAATGGTTATTAATTATAAAAAATTAAATGAAGCTACTATAGGTGATGCATATAAATTACCTTGAAAATATTATATAATCAATAAATTAAAAGGACATCAATGGTTTACTACTTTAGATACAAAATCAGGATATTGGCAACTTAGATTACATGAAAATACAAAAGAATTAACTGCATTCTCTTGTCCACCTCAAAAATATTACCAATGGAATGTACTCCCATTTGGATTAAAACAAGTCCCTAGTATTTATCAAAGATTTATGGATAATAATTTGGAAGGTTTAGAACAATTTACCTTTGTCTATATTGATGATATCATTATTTATTATAATTAAGATAAAATTGATCATTTAAAAAAGATCAAAAAAATTGTATTACAACGTTGTAAAGATAAAGGATTAATTTTAAGTAAAAGGAAAGCAAAATTAGCTCATCAAAATATTGAATATTTAGGTATTGAATTTAATAATGGATATTTAAGATTGCAACCAAATATTCTACACAAATTACAGCAATTTCCTGATCAATTAACCAATAAAACACATGTGCAATAATTTTTAGGATTACTAAACTATATATCTGATCAAGAATTTTTAAAGGATTTAGCAAAAGAAAGAAAATTATAACAGGTAAAATGTAGTAGTAAGAATCATTGGAATTGGACTCATAAGGATACCAAAGCAGTACAAAAATTGAAAATGTTTAGTGTACAAATTTGCCTCTTTTATATAATTATGTTCCAAGTGATGCATTGATAATACAGACGAATGTTAGTATGGATACATGGGCAAGCTGCCTTTTGGCAAAACCTCCCAACACAAAGAAATATTTACTATCCAAATATATAAATGAGACTTTTAATCCCACCGAACTCAAGTATCTAATACATGAAAAAGAAACATTAACCTTTCTCAAAATTTTGAGAAAATGACGGATAGATTTATTACCAATTGTACTCACCGTGCAAACGGACTCAAAATATTTATGTGTATTCAATACTTACATGATTAGAACCAATTATAATCAATGACGACTCGTTCGTTGGCAATTGGAGTATCAGTATACATGTCAATATATAAATTCTTCTAATAATTTTCTTGCAGATATCTTGACCAAAGAATGGAAACAGCTTTAAAAAGCACGGAGCAAGCATTACACGGTAAAGAGCAAGAATACAATGAATTACAAACCTAAATCAAAGCCTTACAAGACCAAGCCCAAATCACCATTACTGAAATGACCCATTTAAGAAATACAATAGACTATTTCCGAAAACAACTACCCAGATCTTCAAAACAACCAGAAAGCACTACTGAATCAAGTAAGCCCACATTACTGGTCACTGTACAAACCTAATCCATACCTTTAGTCACACCTCAACAATTATCTGCACCACCGTTGTCCCAAAAGAAACAAGATAATTAAGATTCAAAGGTATATGTAATTTCTAATGGACCAATGGCAGAAATCTATGATGAATGGCACCAGGCAGCGGCAAAAAAGGTACTGTTCATAAGTGTTTTACAACTAGAAAAGAAGCAGAGCAATCACTTCAAGAATTTAGAAATCCTCCACTCCGACCACAATACAGCCAAGTACTTCAAACACCTTCACCAATCCCAACACATATGAAAAAATTAGGCAAAGCCACTGATCTTGATAGAATTAACCTCCTTCTAGCCAAAAGCATTCAACAAGAAGCTCGTAGACTTATATCTGAAATGTTTATAGAGTGTTTTTAAGCGCTCAATCATTGGAATGAAGAAATGAAGATTTATCAGTATTATCTATTAAATCATTGACGATTTGGACCTAAAGCAATCATATTTCCCGGAGCTGATCCAATAATTGACTATATAAGTGATCTCTATATTGATAACTAACGACTGGAAAGAATAATTGAAATAAATTGGGGTCTAAAAGAATCCAAATTAAATTAAAGGATCCTACCCAAGAAATTAACATAAAAAATAACATTCCTTACACTCAACAAGATGTACCGAATATGAATCCCAAATCGAATCATCCGAATCAACAAGTGAATCAGAACACCATTTTTATCCAAGTAGTGATACAGACTAAAACAGTAAATGCTTATATAAATACAGGAGCAACTATATGTATTGCTTCTAAACATCAATTAGACACTTGGAAAAAATTAGAGAAACCATTACAAATACGAATAGCCGATCGAAGTTTTAAATATATTTGGTACGTAAGTTATTATAACAATATTATTAGGTATCTTTATGAAGTTTCAATATAATTGAATTCCGATGCTTGAAGGAGTGAATTCAATTTATAAAGAAGGCGAGTTTCAATTATATGCATGAATTGAACCTATCTATTTTTTGTATTTCTAAACATATAAATTAAATTTAATAATTCATACCTTTCCAAACACTCTTTAAAAAATGAGAATCCCATCGTTCTCTGCCAGATTGCATTGAGGCCTGATGTGGGAGTTCAAACAAACATAAACTATATTTTACGAAGCCTTATGATCTGGATATTCTCTCCTTCACTAAGCCCTCTTTAATTTTATATACCTAAAATGAATGGTGTCAGGACTTGTTTTCTTTCTTTAGAATAAAACATCGCCTAACTTTCGAGTGGCTTCATGCGCCACGAGATCGTCTGTTCCTCAGAGCTGTGCTCAAGCAATTCTACTCATAACGAGATGAACACGGGGTAACATAAGATAGAGGAAACAGAGGATATGCTCCTCATTAATACAGCATATAATATATATCCTGTTGTCTGTATATTTTTTATTACGAACCAGATCAGATGCATCAAGTATACATAAGCACCACAAGAAGACATTATTAGGTAATCCAAATTTTAGATTTTAAACCAAACAGATTGGTATGAGTAGTTCAGCACTCTTATCCCTTAACCAGAGGTCTCGAGTTCGAGTCTTGGGAATGGAGAAATCTGTTTAGCCAGCACTTTATCCCTTACGGACTGATCCGGTGCAAGCGGAGATTAGTTTGAGAGTGGATGACTTAAAAGCGCCTTCCCATAATTGAGACCCTCTTAAAATACCTCGTGGTCTAAAAAAAAATCACTAATTAAATCACCAAGCTCGCAATTTTAGATTTTCTACGGAAAGTGGATAGGTCTTCTAATCTCAAACCAAAGTGCCATTGCCATTTGTCCAATTAAGCACAAGATAAAGACAAGACAACCACATTGTTACATAGTAAATTACATTATTACATCATTGTAGAAGTCTATGATTAGAACTCAATTTGGTATTTTGGTCTTGGGTTTGCAGATACAATTACAAGGTGTTCCCACCTTTTTTGTTGTTGCTTTAATTGTTTTAATTATTAAATAAATCAGTTTTTTTCCTTTTATATCAATGTAATACAAATTGCACGATTGCATGTAAAAGGGATAAGAATCTTCACATGAAAAAAAAGGACACTACACCTCAAAACAGAGAATTGTGTCTCTCACTCTTCGGAACCTCTCCTTATATTGTCTCTGTGTTGCAGGAATGATCAGACAGAAACAGTGACGACCAATTCAAAAGGTCCACCTTCAGCACAAATCATTCGTAAAGTTCCCAACTTTAACGATTAAACGCCCCCAGACACCTCAGAATAAACTGAAGATGCCAAATCTAGTGCTGAAAGCAGGGAGCAGACCACCATGGGTGGGATTAGCGGCAGCAGTTTGGGTTCAGATAGCAGCTGGAAATTCGTACAACTTTCCTCTTTACTCTCCTGCTTTGAAATCAGTTCTGGGTTTCAACCAGCAACAGCTCACAATCTTGGGAGTGGCAAATGATATTGGAGAAAATGTGGGGTTGCTTCCTGGTATTGCCTGCAACAAGTTCCCACCTTGGGCTGTTCTCTGTGTTGGTGTTCTCACTTGTTTTTTGGGTTATGGTGTCCTTTGGCTCGCTGTTAGTCAGACTGTCGTTGGCTTGCCTTATTGGCTGGTGAGTATGTGATTCATGGAAGTGGTTGTGGCCAATGTTGGATTTTAATGGTTTTGTTCCGGATTTACTTGTTATTATTGTTGGAGTTATTGCTTGGTAGCTCATAGATTTCTCAAATTATGGAGTCGCTCAATATTTGCTGCAAGTGTCTTACTATTCAGTTTGTTTGGTCTCTCTATTGGGTGTTTTTCTTGTTTTTTTTTTTTCTGGGTTCCCGTATGAATTTGACTGATCGGAATTATCTCATGGGCAGTTAATTTCAGATTCTAGCACTAGAATTTCGTGCCAAGACGTGAGATTTAGTGATTAGAACAAAAAATGATTTGGCTGATTTTGAATTGCTGCATACAGTTCTAGGTAAAATGTTTTGCAAAGCTTTTTTAGTGATATGGTGGAATTGGTTTTGCTGCTATCATAGTTGCTGTGCTTCCTGGTGGGTTTATTTTTGTGAGTACTGAAGTTTTTCCTTATTAGCGGGGCATGAACTACAATTGTTCGTGTTGAAGACCAGCACTTATACCGCAAGTGATATAAGATTCTGGCATTTAAACAAGCCAGCGAGAGTTTAGCTTTTTATCTAATTATGGGATGAATCTAAATTTAAGTGTGATTAATGACGGCAAAAAATTTGATGAACTTTGTTTCTGATCCATTCTAATGCAATCTGACTTATTTAACTTGTTTCTTTCAAGTACATGTATGGAAATAGATGTATGATTCCATTATTTAAACAGCAAAAAATACTCTTAACATTTTTATCTAGTGAATAGATGAATCTAAATGTAACTATGATCAATGAAGGAAAGAAATTTAAGATCTTTTTTTTTCCTTGGCCATTCTAACACAAATTGATTTTGTTCCCTATCCATTGCTTCTTTTTGGTTGGTATAATTATCTACAATTTGCTAGTGTGGTGGAAAACTTTAATTGGATTACTGATCTAGACTTAAAAGGGCTATTGTTGCAACAGATTAATTTTGGAATTTTTGAATTTACTTGAACTTATCTGTTTTCTAATTTTTAAAGCAATATCACGAGCTTCCGTTGTTGAAGCTACGATAGTCCAATTGTCAGAAAACTCATTAACTCTTGATAAAGCAGGTTGTCTGAGATTTTGTTCTGTCATTAAAATGTAATGAATGAGGCCAGAGCACCTCTATTACGATATTGAATGCCCTCTCAGAACTGTTTTATACCCATTCTAAATGATGATGGTATTGTGCAGCCATTTAAAAGACTCCTATCTGCAGTCCAAATATTTCTGGAAGTGCTGTGTTGATTTTCATCTTTTAAAATGGCACGCACAGTAAACTTTGTGCCTTTGTGTTTAGATTCCTGTTATTTGAGACTATTTAGTTGAGCCAGAGAGTTAATATTTAAGAACTTCGGAAAGCTGTATACAGGGATATCACAAATTATCTTTTAAAGAACTCGCTTTGATTTGATTGTATTTATCTACAATTTATCAGGGAAACACATAAGAAATTAAGAATCAGACAGTTTGTATCGAAAACAATTGATGAGTTTCATCTACAATTTGGGAGTTTTGCAATTGTGATAAATTAGTTTTCTGTAAGCTATGGAATCTGATTATTTTCCTTTATACTTGATGAGGTACACTTTCAGAAAGATCCTGGTCACAGTTTACTTTACTTTTTCTTTTTGATAATAATTTTAACCTTGTACTATTGTATTGCAGTTGTGGCTTGCACTTGTTGTTGCCACCAATAGTAATGCATGGTTTGGCACCGCTGTGCTTGTCACCAATATGAGAAACTTCCCTCTCTGTAGGGGAACTGTTTCTGGCATTCTCAAGGGCTATATTGGGCTTTCTGCTGCAGTGTATACAGTGGTGTATAGTATGGTGCTCAAAGAATCTGCCTCCAAGCTTCTGCTAGTTCTTACCATTGGCATTCCCATTCTGTGTCTATTAATGATGTACTTCATTCGACCATGTACTGCAGCTTCAGGGGAAGACTCTTCAGTGCATGTTCATTTTGTTTTTACTCAAGCTGCAAGTGTTTTGCTTGCTGTATATCTTCTCTCGATCACAATATTAAGTCATGTAATTTCCTTGAGCGAGACTATTTCCTACATATTAATTGCGGTAATGGTTGTCATTTTGATGTCTCCTCTTGCAATTCCTGTCAAAATGACTCTTTTCCCTAACAGACCTAAGAATCGAATTCCCCCAATCGATTCTTCTGATAATTTGATTCTGCAAGAGGGTGAATCAACCCCAACAGATCCATTGTTGACACCATCTTCATCAGCTGCTAATCTCGGAAGCTTTCATGAGAGTGGATATGTTTCAGATGTAGAAACACTTCTTGCTGTTGGGGAGGGAGCAGTGAAGAAGAAAAGGAGACCTAAGAGGGGGGAAGACTTCAAACTTCGTGAGGCCTTTATCAAGGCCGATTTCTGGCTTCTTTGGGCAATATATTTTCTCGGGGTTGGTTCTGGTGTTACCTTTCTGAATAATTTGTCTCAAGTTGGGGTTGCATTTGGTCTTAGTGATACAACAATATTGCTCGCGATCTTCAGTTTTTTCAATTTTGTAGGACGTCTTGGCTCAGGGGTTGTTTCAGAGCACTTTGTCAGGTCAGTTCCTGTTTTTGCGTTTATTTACAGATTTGATTACATGATAGAATGTCAATTCTCCCCTAAGATGTATCCAATTATTTTCTTAGTTCTGGTTCAACATCGTTTCAATACCTGTTGTATGTTCGCTCACTCGTCCTAATCTTTTTAAATTTGGTCGTTTCAGTAGATCTGATATCCACTAATCTACTATGAATAACACACACTATGCTGAATTTTGTTGTACAGGTCAAGAACAATTCCTCGAACCGTGTGGATGACTTTGGCACAAATACTAATGGTTGTAGTGTTTGTGTTGTTTGCATTAGCCGTTAATGGTATTCTTTATGCTGCAACTGCTTTGCTTGGCATCTGCTTTGGAGTTCTATATGCTGTGATGGTGCCAACTGCCTCTGAGCTATTCGGCTTGAAACATTTTGGTGTTATTTACAACTTTATCATGTTAGGCAATCCCATTGGCGCACTTCTTTTCTCAGGTATTCTTGCTGGCTATGTGTATGATGCAGAAGCTGCTAAGCAAGGAAGCTCTACCTGTCTAGGCCCTGATTGCTTCAAGGTCACATTCCTGGTTCTAGCAGGAATTTGTGGGCTTAGTAGCATCTTGAGCATAATCTTGACAGTCAGAGTACGGCCTGTTTACCAAATGCTTTATTCAGGTGGTTCTTTTCGCGTGCCACAAACTTCCGGTCATTGATTAACTGACGAAACCATTCTCATCCAGTGAAGTTCAGAGGTACCCTTTTTTCAGAGATCTTTCCTCTAATAAGTACATCAGGAAGTAGAGACGCAAATTTTGTAATGGATCTTCCCCCAAGTATGGATTTGTCACCGTAGACAATATTTAGCATACTTTGCTTTTGGTAACTCTTGCTGTAATGACACTTAATGATCAGGTTCTGGGGGTTATCCAAATTATTGTAATACCCTTTGATGGGTATCTATGTATGAAATCATACTTAAATGAAATCGAGGAACACGCATGAGAATTGAGATTGATAATAACACTCATTTCCGTTTATACTTGATGATGGCAGCTTAAAGTATGCAAAAGTTTATTCTGCACAGTGAATCATTGAGTTTATGTATATTTGAAGGGTAGAGATCTGTTTCAGCTCTGCAACTTTTTGTTTTAAAATGAGAGTTTTATTAATCAGCGTTACTTACATAATTAAAACATTGAAAAATGAGGGAAAGGAGATTGCAATTATAAAATGACCAATGGAGTGAAGTAAGGGAGCAACCATCTTTCTTTAAGTTCCTACCCTTTTAAAAGGGATGCCCATGCAGCTATTGAATTGTATCTGCTACCAGTGCAATGATAAAGTTCTGAGACATGTCCCCCTCCAATGACTGAATTTGAATGCTAAAAGTAAAAAACACTCCATCACCCATATTAACATATATGAGCTGAAGAAAAGAGATTGAAAACACAAAAGAAGTCAAAAGAACAAAATCTGATGCTTTGTAAATGATAATAATTTAGGCATCTTTCTTTAACAAAAGAAAATATGGATACAATTCTTACTAGTTACTATGTATTTTCGTGTACCTAAAGCAACCCATCTCCTCACACTGACACTAAATTCTATCAGTGCTTTCTTTTCTGCCCAAAGATGAAAAGATTGCACCACACAAAAGCAGAAAGGAGACAATCTCATTACTGAAACCGACTCTCGATGCCAAAGTGTGTCCTCTATCTGACCCACCACTAATAAGAAAATAAGATTACAAATCTCTCTTCTGAAACACACAACCAATCTGATCTCCGGAGGAAGAAGCTAAAAACCCCACCTCTCAGGATTGAAATTAACAAAGTAAAGCATTGAAGAAGAAGAAGAAGGTTAATTGAAAACTAAGGAGAAATTGACCGAAGAACTAAAACCCAAGGTAGTAGCATCTTCATGTTGGTTTTAAATTCTGGAACATGGTATCCCACCTGATCTCTTCAACACCAGTTGACCAATAACCATCATGCTCTTCAAAGTTCTCGTCTTTGTGAACATCATAAATCATGGGACTTGAGAAACTATCGTGTTTAGGCCCAGTTATCAGCATAGGACTGCTACCATTTGTAAGCAACAGCCTTCCAGACTTGGCCGTCAGCAAATTCTTGTTCCTCTTAAGCATTGCCCCTCTCCACCTGCTGCTATAACCAGGCCTTGGAACAAGAACAAGAGCAGACTCTTCTCTGCGAACCCATGTCTTTATGTACCTGGCAAGAGATCTCTTTGTTCTCTTGATTGCAACCAGAACTCTTGACATGGCATGTAGGTTAGCTCCTTTCTCTTTTCTTGCAAGCTTGAGGATCTCCAGCCTGTGTTTAGCTATGGAAATCCCCATACTTTGAAGAAACTCGTGATTGAAGTAAGCTATATCCTCTTCTTCAAGCTCATTCTGCGCAAAAGCAAGACCATATTCATAAACAAGAGTAGGGTCAAGACCAGTTTTTGATAGCCAGGTGAACCAATCCATTGCCTTGAGTGTGTAAGTACTTCAGAGGGTTTGAGAGAAATATATGTATATAAGGTTGGAGGTTGGAGGTTGGAGGTTGCAGATTGAAGAGAAAGGCTGTGAAGTTAGATAGGAGACTTCCCAAGGAAAGACTTACACTTTGCTTTATTAAATTATTGGCCGGTTTGGTTACTATTGGTGGTTGAGTCTTGAGACTGACTAAAGAAAAAAGATTGTGCCCACTAAGAATGGGACTATACTATGCATTGTGGATTGTGATCAAACTCTTAAGGAGTGTGACCTAAGAATTCCTTGTGGAAATGCAGGTGCAGCAAGCATCAATCACGGCCATGGGAAAAGAGTTGTGAGTAGGGACACCACCACCACACACTAGTCTTCCATGTAGTGAAAGCGTATGTATGGCTAGGGAAAAGGGAAAGAGTTGAAAAATATTGGTCAAGTCCCTAAGTTTCAGAATTGGCAACCATTTAATTTGCTAGTGCTAATTAAAGATTAAAGTTAAGCCTCATGGTTGTGCTTTCCAAATTGATCATATCTCAAGTTTGAATTGGGAAAAGTAGTTAGAAGCAATTAACAAAATACTTAAATTTTAGAAATTTTGGGATTAATTAAAAATAACTGAATCATTAATCCAAACTTAATTAGTTTTGCTGATATTGTTCGACATTTTTGTCCTTAAGGGCAATTTTGTCAATGTCTCATAAAGTTGAATAACATTAATTGCATTTTTTGTTTTTAAATAAATTACCGGTTAAGTTGCGTCATTTGATCCAGATAAAGATAATAAAGTGGCCCAATAAATGATCTAGATTAATGGGTCGAAATCCGGGTGAAAAATGGATCCCGATTAGTGTGGACCAGGTCCGTATCGGCCTTGTGATGGGAAAGCCCGATACGGAAGCTATATAAAAGTTAGGTCTCCTACAGTTACTGAGAAGAGAACGATCACCGGCATAACGTTTCTGACCCGTTAAGGAAGCTCGGAACTTGAAGAAATTGTAGAAAGGCCTAGCCCGTGAGTCGATGATCACTTTCCACTAAAGGCCCTGGGAGATTCGGAGACGTTTGGAGCTCGAAATCGGCATCGGAATCAGAGATGGAACCGAATCCAAGCATTCCGCATTACCTTCGTTTTTTATCCTTTCACGTGATCCTGGGGTAAGTAATAAGGTCCCCTCTACGTACTAACAGATATTACATACCAAATTAAGAAAAACGATAAAGATGGGTTACTTCTTGTTTAGAACAAAATCGACCAATCCTAAATCATCTAACTATTGAGAATAGCTGGAAATTCGAGATTAATTAAAGTGAATTTAACCTTATGATTTGATTATCTAGAACTGGTTTTTACTTTTAGGGTCCGTGTAACTGAAGCTAATAAGGATGTGACTTGAAAGTGATAAAGGAAGGATTAATTTACACGTTGATCTAAAGCCTTTTAGTGTGAAAGTGTTTACAATCATTAGTGTGTTAAGGGTCAATAAATACTAAGCATTAGATTCAATTAAAGAGTGGAAATTGGCTGTAAGAGCAAAGTTTTCCTCACTATAACTCCTAACTTCCTGTTGAAGCATTTATAATGCATAAAAGGGTTTTTTTTTTAAGAATCTACTTTTATTTTAATTGGCAATTGAAAAAAAAACTAAATTTGTGTGGCTAGGTCAACTTCAAACATAAAATATGGTTTAATAACATTAGGTGTCGTCTTCCATCACAAACTAATAAGCCATTAATGGGGCAGTTGAAGCCATGGTTAAGCAGACACAAAGTAAAATGAGTTGAACACTTCAAATCTCTCTCGAAATTTGTGGCATGGAGTGCATAACATTTCATGAAATAATAAATCAAAGAACGAGAATAAGGGTGGGTTGACCTATTTCAGATTATGTTAATAAAATAACAACTCCAAAATGAAAAAAAAAATGGAGGGGAAGATAATGTATTTGAATCCATAATACGTGCATTATGTTGTGATAATGGGTAATTAATTGCTCCATAAGCTACATGAAGACTGGAGTACTTGGCAATTGATGTTTTGGAGTGACATTTGATATTGGTTTGTGTTGTTTAATTAAATGGTACCAGTTGTGGTATACCATCATATTACAATTATTATCATTACTATCAGACCTCTCCAGACTCCGCTTTGTTGCGAGACTTTAGACTAGAAGTGATGATAATGAATAAGTTGTGGTCTACCATCACTAACTAATTACTCCTTTTATAACATGTAACTCTTACTTTACATTATCTCATCACCAAATACGTATGACCAAAATAATTCATCAGCAAATACGTATGGCCAAAATAATTTAGGATTAGGTTGCATGATTAGTTTATACAATTGACTGATTATGTATATGTGATTTATGCAAATGAGTTTTTTATAACGATAAAATCACAATCATTTCGTATGTCTTGACTAAATTGTTAGCCGTGCATAATAATAGATAAATTAATAATTTAAAATTAAATAATAAACATAATTTAAAACTCTATATTAATTGAATAATCACCCTTTAAAAAGTATTATATACAATTGTATTTGTATGTCAAGGTTAGACATGTACATGTTTGAAATGATGATATTCTATATATAATAATCATCCCTCCTATTCAAAATAAGTGTCGTTTTAGAGGGATTTTAATTATTCAAAATAAGTGTCGTTCACGATTTTTCATG
>JAOSBK010000005.1:6149870-6160038 GCA_027568895.1 Erythroxylum shatona | reverse complement strand
AACATTCTGAAGGACAGGACTTTTATGTCCTTGTCCACTGTCCTCAGAGGTAAGGACAGTAACCAAACGCAGGGTTAAAGCATGCAAGTTTAAGTGTCGTATTATGGATAAAGTCAAGATTAAACGCATGGGAAAAAGCACATCTTACAATATAAATAGGATAAACTGACCATCATCATCATGATATTGGGGGAGACAAAAATTATCACAGACCTTTGGACATACTTGTACAGCGAAGATTAATTCTGCATCCGATGAACGTAAAGGAAGGGCAAAAAACAAAGATGTAGGGGCCATTAGATATGGCCTCACATTGTCGTTAACCATAACCTGTCACGAGCAACATTCGGTTAAATGGCTCAAACACTAAGTTTTGTCTGAAAAGTGGAGATTAACAGTGGGCGACCTTGTTCGGCACTGCTTGTTGGCTCCTCTGGATATGGCGTAATCAGACGGTATTCGATGACTCTTTTACTTGATCTACCTCACCCACTTCTTGTCTTTTGTCTTATGCAGGTCTTATCTGTCAAGCAGAAGGTTGGCGGCAGCCCCCAATTTCTAGCCCCCGCCCTCG
Organism: Erythroxylum shatona; assembly: GCA_027568895.1. Lineage (NCBI taxonomy): Eukaryota > Viridiplantae > Streptophyta > Magnoliopsida > Malpighiales > Erythroxylaceae > Erythroxylum > Erythroxylum shatona. The sequence goes on along the minus strand of JAOSBK010000005.1, from coordinate 6,159,464 downwards.
ACGTCAGCACTGTCTCAGCTGGCACCCGCTTTTCCCGGGGTGGGTGAAACTCAACACTGATAGCACCAGTAAACCAGCGTCACTCACAGCTTCCGTCGGCGGGCTACTACTTGACGATACCCGATCAATGGCTCGGTGGGTTCACTCACAACATCGGTTGGTGCTCCCTGTTGTCCGCAAAACTTTAGAAGATGTTTACTGGTCTCACACTCGCCTGGAATCTGGGCTTTCGTCAGATTGAGTTAGAGGTGGATTCGACCATAGCACTACAATGCATCTCCTCTGCTGCTACCAGAGCCACTGCCCTCAATCTCATCGTTCAAAGTCTCCATGAGTTGCTCAACAGGAACTAGACCGTTGTTCATTACCACATCTTTCGCGAGAGCAACAGCTGCGCAGACTGGCTCTCGAATTACGCTACTACGTTTGACCTCGGCGTAACATACCTCGACGAACCATCCAATGGGTGTCATTTTCTCCTTATAACGGATACTTCAGGACCTCGATCCCATAGACATATGTTGTAGCTTGTTTTCCTTCTTCCTTTTTATAAATAAAAAAAAAAAGTGGAGATTAACAACCAGACTTCAACTAGTGTCCATATTCCATTTTGTCCTAAAACGACATCATGTGCGAAACTTCTCATCAATTACCCTTTTGAACTTGGGACGAAGCACACTGGTTCACGGGCCTGTGTGGGGTGCTATTGCAGTTGTTGCCATGTGAGCACTGACAATACATTCTCAGCTTCAGATCACTTGAGGTTGATGGCGAAATGTCCCTCTTAGGTTACTTTGGAATATTTGATGCGAACAAAATTTTTCGAAAGATTATTCGTCACCACGTACATGAATGTGTCAAATTTTGAGACCATCCACGTTACTGAATTATGTAGTCCCATGTCACTTTCATGTTCGTTTGTTATGGCACAGTGTTATGTAACATACCCTATACTCTCTTTTATTCAAAATAAGTATCGTTTTAGAAGAATTTTAATTATTCAAAATAAGTGTTGTTCACGATTTTTCATGCATGTTTATAATTTTATTTCCAAAATTACCTTTTAATTTCTTTCACATCCTAATTGTACAGATTATATTTTCAAGACAATTCAACATGCAATTAATAAAGATATATCAAACATTTTACTAACTTTCTTAATAAATGTGCATCTCTCTAAAACGACACTTATTTTTGAATACGAGGGAGTAGTAAATTGTTTTAATAGCCCTGACATTGGTAATTATAAATAGTTCTAGTTAGTGCATGTCAGAGGTTAAAAGTTTGAGTTTACAAAAAAAGGATTCGTTCTATGCTTAACTATGCAGGATTGTTTCAATGTCAAAGTACTTCTGTATCAACCAATAAGAAATAATAACATTCTAATTCTAAATCCCTGAACAGAAAACACTTGGAATAAGAGTTGGGTATTGAAGTTAAGAACTACATATACAAGTGTATGTAGATATACTAATTTATTATACACATTTCGTTTTCAAAGTTTCAAACTTTAAGTGATCTACTCTAGCTAGCTAGCTAGGTCACACATGGGATGATATTTGTGACCGATATAATTGGGTTTAGGAGTTTAAATTAAACAGTCAAATCATCTTTGCCACTACCTAATCTTGCTTTTGCTCACCTAAATGTATAAAAAGTGTACATAAAGTTGTTGAGCGAGTGATGATGACGTGCTTATGTTCATCCTATTTCTATATATGTATTTGCATGCGCTCGACAACTTTGGGAAGCTTTGAAAGGATTTTGAGTGAATCGATTAGTTAAGAAATACAATGTGTGCATGACTGATTTGTTTTGTGGAGTAGGAGGAGGATGATGGCTTCTAAGCTTGGTGAAAGTCTAAATGACATCACACGAAGGTTTTGGGACAAATCATTGGTTAAGTAGTTTAGGGAACTTAATTTGGTGTGAGTTTCTATAATTTAACTACACTATATTTTGTATGAGTGATTTGAGTTTTTCTACTTCCATCATTTCTTGTCCTTACAATTAACCTTTTCATTAGTATCAAATGACTCTATAAGTTATGCATAGGTCTCCTTTGTAATCTGTTGAGGTAAGTTTTATTTTACTTGAGAGCATTGAGTTATTAAAATATAAAATCTATAAATTTAAACATAGATCATGAAGAACTAAATGAATAATTTTAGATCATCTTAATGTGATATGAATTAAGTCAATGATCTTGTAGTTCAAGTGGCATTCCACATGTTTAGCCTTTCCTGGTTGGAGCTCCCTAAGCATAATATTGAAGAAAAAAAGTAATTGATAGAGCTTGTCCTAGTAGCTTATCTATTCAATACCAATTTCAAAGAAAAAGACAAATGCCCATTTATCCCCACATACATAACTACTTGAACTAATTTTCTTAAAAGAAAGTCAACGTAGTCAGTGCACAAAGTTTCTCATTTTGTGGGAATCTGGAGAGGGTCGTAATGTACGTGACGTTTTTTTGTATTTTTACAAAGAAGTTGTTTTATGACTTAAACTAATTTTCCTGAACCATGAAACATAAAGTTCACATATTATTGGAACCAATCACTGCATGGCAATGCTCAAAACCTAAGAAAGAGTGAATCAGAAGAAACAACCTCAGTATTGTTTTGGGCTCAATAACTAAACCAAAAGCCTTTAGAAATTGGGTCCAAACTAAATGGTGTCGAATTTGAAGTCTCAGTATGGTACTCTTCACCTTAAGCTTTACAGGTGTTTCCTTTTCTGGAAATAGGAAAGCTCTTGCTCTGCTATGCTCTTGTCTCTCTTCAACAACCATGCAAAGACCACCAGTTCCCATCACCAATGATCCGCCGTTGCCCCCGCAACCTCCGCTGCTTCTGCTCTATTCCTTTCCCACAGAATATCTTGTTTCAGTGCAACAAAAGGATTCGAGAACTCGGCCAACTGGGTCGAATCGAGGAAGCACGCCAACTGTTGGACACAATGCCTCATACAGACACTGTCTCGTGGAATTCTATGATTTCCTCTTATGTCCAGAATAACTGCATTCAAGATGCTAAACTGCTCTTCGACGCTTTTGAGTACAAAAATGTTAGAACTTGGACAATTTTGCTTTCTGGGTACGCGAAAGCTGGCTTTTTGGAAGAAGCCGAGGGTATATTTCGAGCAATGCCGGAACGTAATGTTGTGAGTTGGAATGCAATGTTAAGCGGGTATGTGCAGAACGGTGATATAAGGAAGGCTAGGAAGTTGTTCGAAGAAATGCCCGAGAGAAATGTTTCTTCGTGGAATTCATTGATAACAGGGTATTCACGAGGTGGATTGATGAAAGAAGCTAGGGAGTTGTTTGATAGAATGAGAGTGCGGAATTGCGTTTCTTGGATGCTGATGATTTCTGGGTATGTTGAGATATACCAGTTTAGAGAAGCGTGGGGCGTTTTCTTGATGATGATGAGAAGTGGAATGAGGCCTGACCAAGCTATTTTGGCGGTTGGATTGTCAGCAACAATGGGTTTGAATAATTTAGATTTAGCCAAGAGTCTAAGGACTTTAGCCATTAAAACAAGTTACGACAAGGACGTAGTGGTGGGGACTGCTATTCTTAATGCTTATGCAAGGAATGGGAGCTTGGAAAGTGCAGTTAAGTTTTTCGAGGCAATGACAGTGAGGAATGAATATGCATGGACTATGATGATTGCCGCCTTTTCTAGGTGTGGGAGATTGGATGATGCAATTGCATTGTATGAGATGGATACTGAAAAAGGTGTTGCTCTCAGGACTACGATGATAACAGCATATATGGATTGGGCAAGGACTGATGATGCTAAACGTATATTTAGTGAGCTTGTCGACCCAAATATAATCATGTGGAATGCTATGGTTTCTGGATATGCCCAGAATGGAATGCTTGAAGAGGCTTATCGTATATTTCTCCAGATGCCAGTCAAAAATGCTGCTTCCTGGGCAGCCATGGTTGCTGGTTTTGTGCAAAATGGAAATGATGAAGAGGGTCTGAGGTTGTTTTCTGAGATTCAGAAGACCAGAATAATTCCAAGTCATTCGAGTTATGCAAGTGCTTTATCTGCTTGTGCCAAAATTAGAGAAGTTCAAATGGGTAAGCAAATACACTCTTTGATAATTAAGATGAGATGTCAATGGAATTCTTATGTCGCAAATAGTTTACTTTACATGTATGCTAAGTGCCAGGAGATGGGAGATGCCTGTCAAGTTCTCAATGCAATGAGAATCAAGCATGCTGATACATGGAGCTCATTAATGTCAGGGCTATCAGAGAATCAGTTGTTGAATGAAGCACATAATACTTTTGACAAGATGCCAATTCATGATCTCGTGTCTTGGACAATCATCATATCCGCACATGTGCGAGCTGGCAATGAAGAGATAGCCTTGCAACTGTTCTTTGACATGTTGTCTACTGGAGTTAAACCAGAAGCCTGTATAGTTGCTAGCCTGCTAAGCACATGTGGCAGTATGGGTGTAATCAAAGTCGGAGAACAAATCCATTCCTTCATATTGAAACTTGGGTTGAGTTCATGTTTAAGTGTTTGTAATGCTCTTATTACCATGTACTTCAAATGCGGCAGTTTGTGTGGTCTTTGTGTCTTTGAAGAGATGCCTGAAAGAGATATAATCTCATGGAATGCAGTTTTGGTTGGAGCTGCACAAAATGGACTTGGCAGAGAAGCCATTAAGATTTTCAAACAAATGGAAACAGCAGGATATCAACCAAATGAAATAACCTTTGCCGGTGTGTTATGTGCCTGTAGTCATGGAGAATTGGTGGATGAAGGGTGGGCCTATTTCATTTCGATGAGTCAAGACCATGAGATTATCCCCTCGATTCATCACTACACTTGCATGGTTGATCTCCTTGGGAGAGCTGGACAGCTTTTAGAAGCTGAAGCACTCATTAGAAACATGCCCGTAGAAGCAGATTGTGTGATTTGGGAAGTGCTTCTTGCTGCTTCTAGGATCCATCAGCACATTGAACTTTCCGAAAGAGTGGGTGAGAGGCTTTTTCAGATAGGTATCAAAAATTCTGGGACTTATATAGCATTATCAAATGTCTATGCCTCTCAAGGCTTGTGGGGTAAAGTAGCTGAAATAAGAGAATTAATGAGATACAGGGGAGTGACAAGAGAACAAGGAGTAAGCTGGATTCAGATCAAAAACAAGCTGCACAGATTCCTTACTGGAGATAAGAAACATGAGGATATTGAAGAGATATGCTTGGCACTAAAGGAATTTTGTGAACGTTTTAAAGCATCGGACTATGTCCCAGATGTAAACTTCGCACGCCATGATGTTGAGGAAGGGGAAAAGGAGAATGAACTTCTTTACCATAGTGAGAAACTTGCTGTCGCTTATGCAGTTTTGAGAACGCCAATTGGTTCACCTATTCACATTATGAAGAATCTCCACATTTGTATTGACTGCCATTCTTTTATGAAATTTGTTTCAAAGGCTACTCAACGTGAGATTATTATTCGAGACAGGAGCCGCTTTCACCATATCCAGGATGGTTCTTGTTCTTGTAATGATTATTGGTGAAATTTGTGGGCAGCCAAACTTTATAAATTGCAGCCTTCAAGGGATATAGTACGACGAGCACGCTTCAAGGGGATTAGATCTCCAAAGTAATGGCTGCATGTGATACTAACGTCCTGACTTTTTTTTTCTTTTCTTCTCAATATATAGCTTAGATTAGGAATCCATAACAAAAAACTGAAGCTGTTATTATGCGCATATGTATTTTTATATCCTTTTTTATGCCAATACAAGTTCATATTGACTTGAAGTTCATATTGATTTGCTACAAATTTATATCCTTTTCATATGAGAAAGGAGACGATTATAGTTTATTTTAAACATGGCTAACCTTATTTTTTTCTGACCAAATTATTACTATCATATGTTTGCAGATGCCTCCAAAACGTGGGTCATGTAGCCAAAGTTGTGAATCACCCGCCTTAGCTGTTCATTTTAATGTGGTAATCGTCCAATTCATGATCTTTTGTCGGGCAAAACACCTTATACTTAGCTACTAATATTCTTATGACTTATGAGGGACAGGATTCTTGAAGTTTGAGGTGTCCTGATCAAGTGCATAGCAAAATTTTTAAGGTGCACTTAGTTCATCTGTATAGGAAACAGAAGAAATCAGCAAATTGGTTAGCCTTTATATTTAAACATGTACCATAGGGTTCACTGATTTTGAGCACTCCCTGAGGGACTTTATGAACCATGTGTTTGGAATGATAAAATCAAGTATTAATTATAGCCTAAGATTCGTTTGATTCTCAACAATTAAGTCAACCTGTGCGATGCTAAAGCTCAATGCAAAAAGTCAGCTAAGAGGAATGGTTTGAAAACGAAGACACAAAGACAACCAAAAGGGGTTTAAAGAAGAACGCATAATGTTATTTCAAAACTATTGCTGAAGCTGCACTTAATAGTCAATACCTATTTCAAGAGAGCAAAAATAAGATATGTTACTTACAGGGTGTTGAATAGTGTAAACATTAAATCAACTTACACATTTTTGGTGTTTAAGAAGCAGAGTCACCAAGCTTGTCATAGTTGCCGGAGAAGTAGTAAACAGCCCTAGAAGTGTGCATGCCTTGAGGTTTTCTATGCTCCATTTTTGAGTATCTTCTGATGTAATCACCAACAGGTTCAATCTGTTAGTTCAAGCCGATACCATACCAACTGCAGAATTTGATCCAGGGCAACCTGAAAAGGGTGAAGTTCTCACCCACCATCATTTCTGAATTGAACCCATAGATCACCTTGTAATCACCTAGGAGAAAGTTACTTGGTCTGGCTTTTGAGGCCATAAATATTGCCAATCACTCCAACAATGCTGACTATCACAGCCAAGATTAACATCAACCATGAGAGAAGTTTCTCTCCGGCACTTAAACTCTGCCCTCGTCGGCTTAAGCTCAACGCAATAAGAGATGGGAATGTAAAACCTAAAGAAACTGCTGTTGTGGCTCCTGTAAACTTGAAAGCTGTCCAGATATTCGGAATCATAGTAGAGCCAAAGTAAATAAGCACCAGTAGAACTGCTGTTAAACTCAAAGATCTCTTCCTACTCTCTGAAAGTGGAGCTGATCGCTCAAACACTAAGGCATCAACAGTTTGCCTTAAGGAGAAATGAACAACGGGAAAAACAAGAACCAAATGAAAAATGTAGCCTACCCTAACAATGTAATTCAAGGCAGAACTAAAAGGAATTCCAAGATCCTTGTCAAAATTGGTCAAGACATCAGATTCAGTATCCTTACCAAAGAGTAAGTAACCTGATATGGCAGTGGTTATGTAAACACCAATGCAAAGCAAAGTCGTGAGCCTCCCTACCCGGTTCATCTTTTGCGGTGACCGCCCTTCGAGCTCATTATAGATAGGCTGTACATTGAAGTGGCATACATAAGCATTGGACATGATTGGAATCACCACAAGCAAATCCAAAATAGCCCTTTTTGAACTAAAATCAGGAGTCATCCTTGGAGCCTCAATCTTTCCTTCAATCAGCTTAATAAAAGCAACAACGAAACACACAATAACAAAGACAATAGCCAAAGCCACTGAGGCAGCTGAAGTCATGCTCAAAGAATCAATCTTCTCCAATGCACAAAGAGGTGCAAGAAAAAATAGCACAACCACCAAAATGAGCAATTTCCTGTGATCCCACACCCCATGTCCAAGCCATTGATCAAAAACTCCCAAATGATGGAGCGATCCTGACATAACATCCCCCATAATTATCAAATACACAATCAAAACACCAGCATTGTTCACAATTATACAAATTTCGGACAAAATCTTCGCGTTTCTCCCTAAAGCACATTGAACAACTTCACCGTAAGAAGAAGCCTTGCAAAGCACTGAAAATCTAACTAAGATCTCAACACTAATCTCAGACAAAATACCCATCAAGATAATCAATAAAACCCCTAAAACCAGTCCAAGAACCTTCATCGTAGCGGGCAAGGCCATGATCCCAGCCCCAATAATCGTTGTCGTAAGATTAAAAACTGCTCCGTGAATGCCAGAACCATTGCCATGTTCAGAACCAACTAACGCGTAATCATCAATTTCAAGACCACCACTTTCATCACCCTCATCATGCGTCAAAGTTCCTAAATCTCCAGTCTCGGGATCTACAAAGCTCTCTACATCACGAAAAGGAAGCAACTTGAGGTGGGATTTTTCTGGGTCATGAACGTCATTGCTTGTTTGTAGCTCCACGTCCGAGTTCTTGGGAATGGGCGTGTACTTGCTGGCCATTACATACAAACAACAAAAACTCCCGCAAAAGTATGTGTAAAGAACGCGTAAAAAGGAAGATGAATACGAAAAATTACAGAGGAATAATGGGCATTCTCGTGATATGGATTTGAGGGTCAACCTCTGTTCTCTCTTTTTTCTTGTACCCTATGCAGGGAGAGATTAAGACGAAGAGAGCGAGAGAGACAGAAGGAGCCTACTATTGGTAGGACATTGCGATGACTTGAAGTTTGGCTTACGTAGGACAATCCAAGACTTTGATCGGTTCCTTATGATCAATGTTTTAAAAATCAAAACAGATATCTAATCGGTCGTAGAAAAAGTTTAAGATTTAGATATTAAATTGTTATAAAATCGATATATAATAAATAAAAAGTAAAATTTATAAAAATGAATAAAAATAAAATATTTTATTAAAATAAAAATACGCCAATGTTTATTATTATATAATAAATTAATAATATATAAATATTAAAATAACAATACAAATCAAAATTGTATTTATAAAGGAGTATTTGCATCAACTTCTTCTACTACATTAAAATAAATTACAAATTAGTGATGTATAAAATTATTCTCAATTGTAAACTTGTTATACAATATAATTTTAACTTAAATATCATCAAAATAAGATATGAACTAACTATAAGTAGATATTCTTAATTCATTCGTTGTGACAAATGCATTTTCTTCATAAATCGTCTTTTCAAGTTCATTATAATGAAGATCAGGTGATGGTTCTTCTTCTTCGATCCAAAAATCAGTATGTTCAATACAATCAATATCAACTGAATCATATGTTCTCTTCTTACTAATCGATCTGAATACATAATAGAGAAATTATAAAATCAATAATAAAAATAAAATTATTGAAATAAAAGCAAAACTATAAAATAGTAAAATACATGTTTTTCATTCTCAGATTATAAGTAATGTAAACAAGGTCATTAAGTCTTTGATATTTCAAACGATTTCGATTCTTTGTATGAATACGTTCAAAAACACTCCAATTTCGTTCACAACCTGATGTAGAAGTTGTTTGACTAAGTAACCTAATAGCAAGTTTTTTCAATGTTAGAACACTGTCACCGAATAATCTCTACCACTCATCTGTATTTTAAATTAATAGCTATGATAAAAAATATATACTATTAATAAGTAAATAATGAATTAAACATATAAAACTTACCTGATTGCATTTTTCCAACATAAGTTTTCTCTTTGTTGATGATCTAGCAAAACTCTCTAAACCTTCACGATACAATTTAATTTCATTTATCGCTTGTGATTGCTCTTCACTAG
>JAOSBK010000005.1:6126408-6142946 GCA_027568895.1 Erythroxylum shatona | reverse complement strand
TTATTATTATTATTACTATTACTATTATTTGTGATTTAGTATTATTAGTGTTAGTTGTATTTATTTTAGATATATCTTGAGATTTAGGTATTTTTATTATTATTTCTATTTAGTGCTTTTATTTTTTCTTTACTTGTATTTTCATTTATTTTAAGTTTTCTGAATTGTTTATGGTACATGCTTCATTCATATATTGTCTCATTTGCATGTGGGTCTATCGAAAATAGCCTCTCTACTGTGTAAGGGTAAGGCTGCGTACTGTCGGATCTCTCCAAACTCTGCTTCATTGCGAGATTTTGAACTGGGTGATGATGATGATGAACAAGTGTTCTTACACTGGTTTGCATTTACTCCCAAGAAAAAATAAGTTGAACAAAAAAGGGAAGAAAACACCCGAGGTATGATTTGCCCGTAGTGGAAAATGGTGGTGCCTCTCTTTATATCCCATCCCTGTTCTCAATCTTTATTCTTCATTTCCTAGCAAAGGGACACTTTGACGTCCTTTTCATTCTTTTTCCGTGTAATGCAATTAACCCTAATTTTCCAACATTAATCATCTTCAACGAGAAAAAAAATGTAATGTCTTTTCTTTAAGAGCCCTAAATGGAAAAGAAGAGGGTACCATATGAATAAAAGTCGGAAAGCTGTCAGGAGCAGCTTCTACTCCTGGGTGTGGTGGGAGTGGAGTGGGGAATTGACATTCATTGAAAGCACTTCCATTACTAGCAGTTAATGCATTCTGCTTTTTGCAACACTTGATAGAATCAATCCACAGCCACTTTATTCTGATTGAATCTTATTTTAAAAGCTTCGTATAAAAAGAAGTTTGAAATTTGGGAAGATTGATTACCATTATGATAAGAACTTTAGGAGAGCCACATTTCAAAAGCTAGCTTATGAGAGTAGAGAGCTCAAAGTTCTTATAAATTTTATATCAATTTTGTATTTAATCGGTATGGGATTCAAGTCCCATACCTTGCAACTAGATCAAACCGTAACGTTCGTCTCCTCATAAGGACCAATGTTCTCATTAGTCACGACCATGTTGGTCACGGCTGACACTTTCAGGTCACCACTACATGGATCACCACTCTGAGAACCTTGTTGGTCACGGCCACGTTGGTCACGGCTGGCACTGCCAGGCTACCACTCCAAGACCGACTCTAATACCAATTGATAAGGACTTTAGAAGAGCCACACCCCAAAAGCTAGCTTATGAGGGTAGAGAACTCAAAATTCTTATAAATCTCATGTCAATTCTGTATTTAATCGGTATAAGATTCAAGTCCCATATCTTATAACTAGATCAAACCGTAACACATTAACCCAAGCGTATACAGAGAAATATGATACGGGCAGTCACCACCTTTTGATAGGGATATAGGAAAACCATGTTCTCAAAACGAAGAGTTGAAAACGTGTAGTGTGGGATCGCCAACACCACACGTCTGACATCTCTCACTTTCTCAGATGGGGAAAGACTAGAAGAAGAAACACGGCACACGCGCACGTAACTTAAGATCTTGGAGCTTAGCTCACGAAAATATCCAATTCCAACCACTCGCTCACTCCAACAGCTTTCTGTAGTTACTACCATCGTCTTGGATTGGTGGGGCGTTGTTGTCACCATAAAATGGATGGCTTAGATTCAATCTCCTTCTTTTATCGTTCAACAAGGAATTGGAAAATTAAGGAAAGTGAAGGACTACGCAGACCAGTCTTCGCGACCAAAACCAACTAAGTTAGTTGGACCAGAAAAAGAAATAAGGTTTCCAGTGGTTTATACAAATATTATCTTTTTATTGGACATCACAAGTTAGGTAGATGTGTGACAATTGAAGCGTCTGATTTAATAATTAAAGCGACTTTATAGTTAATTAAAAAAAGAGAAAAATGATTTAAGCTTACTATATTGTAGAATATTTATAGGTTGAGCAAGAAGTGGCACTTTAATTAATTTATCTTTTTGGACATGTACGTAGGATCTCTTCTTATGCTCCTGTATGACTGTATAAGAAAATAACTCTTATTGGCTACAAGAAAAAAAGAGGGAGACCTTACAAGAACTGGAGGAAAGTAATCAGGAATAATATGTCCGAACTGACCCTTACTAAAATCGTGGCTAAGAATAAGAAGGTTTGGCATAAGCGGATCAGAGTAAACAACATTTTTTAAAGTCCTCGCGCTTAACTCCCATAATTCAAGCTATAGGCCGACAACTTCAGCAAAAAATTTAAGACTCGTAAGTGCAAAAATTTTTCACTCTAAAATCGTAGGATGGTCATACCTATAGGCAGTGACGGAGCCAGGAATTTAAGATGGAAGGGTCCAAATATTTAATTTTTTTAAATTTTGTGGGGCCCAATACATCATTAAACTTCAAATAACTCCTTCCTTATATATATATACACATATATATATTAATTAAAAATAAAAATATTTAATTTTTTAAATTTTGGAGAGCCCAGTGCATCACTGGGCCCCACCTAGCTCCGTCAATGCCTGTAGGGTCTCTTAGTGAAGACTCCTAGTATAACAAGAGACAAGAGGAGTCGGTCTTTACAGTGTGTAAGGTATTAGCAGATCTGATCTCCTCCAGGTATTTTCCTTATTTATTGTTTAAAAACTTATTTACAAATTATGGTTGAGTGCCGAGCGTATTGATTTATTTACTTATTTATTCAGTATCAACCTCCTTTGTACATTTTGCATTTGAAATTTGTTTACTGATTGTGGTAGAGTGCCCTGCGTATTTTGTTATTATTACTTTATTCAGCATCCACTTCCTTTGTGCATTCTATATGTGGGTCTAAATGAAACAGTCTTTCCACAATGTAAGGATAAGACTGTGCACTATCGGATCTCTCCAAACTTCGCTTTATTGCGAGAATTTAAACTAAGTGTGATGATAATGATGATGATGATCTTTTTGATTAAATGATAAATAAAGAATAAGATATTTAAAGAACTTAATAAAAACTCAATTTAACTAATGTTTTATATATATCGATACAATTCATAATTATTATTTTTAAGTATGATTAGATAAACTTTGGAGTAAATATTAATTTAATTAATATATAAATTTAAAAAATGGGAAAGGAACGAGGCAAATACAACTTTTCCAATGGAAAAATCAAAATGGAACTTATTCGGTAACAAGATAGAAAGAATACGAAGGCGAGGATATTGACCATGATGATAGCTCCAATCACAAGCCAACCCCTACACATTGGTTTACGTCAATTTTTAAGATACATGTGGGCACTGGGTACGAAGTCGAAAATGACACATGATGTAAGAGGGACCTTTCAATAAGCCATAATTCGATGGTTGATGTTACACCAAGAATGAAATATAGCGTCCAAAGAAAGTTTCTTGTCCACCAATGCTTGTTTTTCAGATTATGTACACATCATTTTGAGAGAGAGCTCTCTCTCTAAATCAAGAATTATGGAATTTGATTAAGCAAAACTCCTTTAGAAAGTGATATACATAAATGGTCATTTTCAATGTGAGCTTCCTTGAAAGCTCCCTCCATCAATGCTTGGCATTATCTACATGTTTCCTCTTTTATTATTTTCTTTTTTCTTTCTCGTGTCCTTTTTCCAACCCTATATTACAATTCTAGCTAAAGCGAAAGTGTGACACATGACATATCCGCATCCTCCGTCCAAATAAAGAATATTAAAAGAATAAGATGGAGCTAGCCATAAATGTTTGGTGGCTCGGCTCGTGATTCATACGAGTCGAGTGTTCTTGATGATGAGGTATGGCTGCTGGACTAGACATCGGTCAAATCACCTATCTGGTATGGAGATTACTTGATTATTTTATATATCTTCTGTCACAATTAATGGCGTTCATTGATTACAATGTATTCAGATACGTATGTATACATGTACACTCTCATTACCGTATTGGATGTGACAAAATATCCTAAAACGTACTTCGACATACGAGACAAACTCGTGTACCAGAGTTGAAATGGAAAGAAATAATTTTAGTTGGAAGACTGATTCCTGTTGTCCGTATTGGTTAAAGATATTAATGGTTATACGGATTCTTCTTCGGTTGGATATAAAGGAAATAGGGATGGAAATCACTTTTATTATATTCTCAGGTCAAATGAAAATTTATTTAGGATGGGGTATTAGGATCATTATTAAATTTAAAAGAATTTGAATATTGATGAATCTATGAGATGACTTTGTTGTAGGATTTATTAATTAAAAATAAGATTATATATTTTTAGACATCTCGTATTTTGAAAATTTAAAGCATTATATGTTACGGTTTGATCTAATTACAGGGTATGGGACTTGAATCCCATATTGATTAAGTACAAAATTGATATGAGATTTATAAAGACTTTGGGCTCTCTACCCTCATAAGCTAACTTTTGGGTGTGGCTCTCCTAAAGTTCTTATCAATTGGTATCAGAACCGATTTTGGAGTGGTAGCCCACAGAGTGGTGGCTTGGAAGTGCCAGCCGTGACCAACGTGGCAGTGATCAACAAGGATCTCAGAGTGGTGACCCATGGAGTGGTGACCTAAAAGTATTGGCCGTGACAAACATAGCTGTGACTAATGAGGACATTGGTCCTTATGGGGGGATGAATGTTACGGTTTGATCTTATTGCAAAGTATGAGACTTGAATCCCATATTGATTAAATATAAAATTGATATAGGATTTATAAAGACTCTGGACTTTCTATCCTCATAAGCTAGTTTTTTGGTGTGGCTTTCCTATAGTTTTTATCATTATATACTAAAAAAAAATTAGATAAGAGCTAAATAATAATTACCAACAATTATAAATTTTTGTAATTTCTTGATCTTATTCAATATAAAAATTTGACCCTTATCTTATATTAATTTTTCGACGGAGAGATTCATAGATTCGAATCATCAAAATAGTCCTTTTGTAAAAATTACAAAAAAAAAGAACTCTTTTCCTATTTTTACAAAACGAAAAGTCTTGTGTACATAATACATTGATTTACATTATTTTATTAATTATGTTTTATGGTGTAGAAGGTAAAGAGAGAATAGAGGTAATAGGATTTTTTTTATCATAAAAGAGATACATGAAACCTTAATTTATTAGTTGGAGAAAAGACACTCCCGAAATATCCTCTAATATGATAGACAGACAACCTATAGGTGAGATTTGAAACAGATGGACACTAAGTTCAAGTGAATTGACGCAGATAGTTAGCCAATCTGCAACTTAATTAGCCTCATAGTATACATATCGAGCTTTCACGATCGAGTCTCTGGCTATTAAGTTATGAATACCCTGGAGCAGAGAATTATACTAAACTTACTGCTCATTTGAGGAGTACAATATGTTAATAACTATCAGGGAGCGCACATTTAACTCTGCTCATCGGTACCTAAAATTTAATGCAAGTTGTAACCCGTTAAATATTTCCATAGTTATGCGCAAACTGCGGTTAATTGACTCTTAAAACTTGTAATACACGGAAAGAAACGTCTTTTTTCTTTCCTCGGATAAATTGAGTAGTGGGAGAAACTACGGATGAGCCTTCTCAAATGACTATAGTGAAATCTCTATCTAAAAGAAGTAGATGAGCTCTTTGTGATAGGAAATGAAGGGTAGACATTGAGGTTCCAAATGGTTGCTTTGATGGAAAGTGACAGAGCCTACTCCACTGAAAACTTAGGAAAGTTCGTTAAAAAAATATCAGATGTATGCCTTTTCCAAGCTCTCCTGTAGACATTATTTACATATACAAGAAATACTAACTACTTGTTTGTTTCAACTTTTTGAGAGTAAATAAATACTTTTTTCTACTGCGAAAGTTATTTTTAAGAAAAATGAGTATTTGAACGAAAAATTTAAAATCTCTTTTTTTATATATAAATGACTTTTTTGGAAGTTAAAATACAGCTTTTTGAGAAACTTAAATTTAAAATTTTTCAAAAAAGTACTTTTTCATGTAAAATTTTTAGATCAATTAATGAGTATATTTTTAGTCCCTTTTATCTTTATGTTTTTACACATAATTTTTCCAATACCTGCAAACACATCTTTATGTTTATTTTGAGATTTATATAACATTATTTGACTTTTTATATATTTTAATATTTATTTTTTATATTAATTTTATTTATATTATAATCCATATAAAAAATTTGGTTAGATATATTTTCATTTATGTTTCATATGGTTTAAAACTATATAATAACTAATATATTGTGCTTTGCATATTGTTTAATATATTTTAAATAATATTTATATGCATACATAATTTTTATTACAAAATAAAATATTGTTAAAATTAAAAGTGCTAAACAGTTTTAAAAATAAAATATAATTTTTATTTTTATATTGCTAAACAGTTTATTGTATAAAACTCTTTCAAAAAATCTCTTTTTTAGATGACAGTCAAACAGTAAACTGATTTCTTAAAAAAGTTATATTGACAAAAATTCTGCTTACAAAAACCTTACTGATATAAGCCTATTCAAACATGCACTAACGCTGTTTTTAACGAATCACAAATTCAAATAAGAATTATAATTTATTTTAAAAATAAATATAAAATTACGAGATAAAAAAATATACTAAAACATGTAAATGGTTCTTTACTTAATTTTGAATAATTATTTTTATTAAATAATTTATTTGTTATCTGCAATTCTACCGTTTTTGCGGTCGTTGGACTTCCACGCCTGTTTCTTCTACACTAAGACAAGGGATTGGAAATTGGTGGCCTTTTCTTCCCCTGTACGTATCATTCACTCCAACAGCTTGTTTTTTTCTTGATGTACACACGTTTATGGGCACAACTTTGGTGTTTTCTTCTCACTTATCCTTATACTTTGTTGTTTGTACTGTACTGCATGTTACAAAACAAAACTCTGATATCATTTTAGGAAATGATTATCTTAAAACCTCCAAAGAACCTCATCATCATTGGAATTGCCCTTAGAGGAAGCTTCAAGTTTATCCGAATATAATTGATTGAACCCAAAACCTTGCTAAGGTTCAATACGCTGCCAAATATATGTAGATTTGGACATATTTAGTTGGAATCTTATTCTTGGGAGATAATGGAAGATGACGTTTTTACGAGTCCAAACTTTGGTTTTTCTAGCGTCGCCGCCTGTTGGACTTTATCAATATGCCAGTTCATTACGTGACCATTCATTCACTATTTATCTATCTCAGCTTATTGGCATTATTATAAAAACAAAGTAAATGAAATTGAATACAAGTTTTTATTTTCGAGTTACGACAATGATAGTGTAAAAGTTCATCCAATATAATAGTTCCTTATATGCACCGAATAATAGATTACCTTTCTGATAAATTAAGTGAGATTAAATTATAATTTAATCCCCTTATAAGTCTGTCAAATTAGAGTACGGGACATCCGGGTGAACGATTTCACCTTTTTAAGTGCATAATAAATAAAAAACAGGTAATGCTTGCTTTTCACTGACATCGTTGCTAGTCTCAAGGAGTAACGATTCAAAGCATCGTTACATGCTATGAACAAACTAGTTTTGTTTGGACCGAACTTACTTTGTATTGGATGTATTAGAATCTATCGTATTCTTCTTGGGTTCGATGCCATATTTAGAAGTTTGATGCCAAAAGAATTCTTTTTCCCTTATTGCATAAATATTTTAAAGATTCGTGTTTACTCTATAAAATTAAGAATAATTTCAAGAAAACTTATTCATTAAATTTAAATTAGTTATTGTTAATGATTAAAAATAATTATTGGTTTAATATTAGAAGATTATATTCAATCGATTCATATAGTTCAATCATAAAAATTTTGAATAATTCAATTACTTTGTTCATATTTTAACTTTCTAGTTTAATTATTTTAATAATTAAAAATAACCTGAGTCAATACATTTTTATAAATTAAAATTAATTAATTAATTTATATTTAACAAAATTTTTAATTACACTCCAAAAATTACATTTAATAAGAGCAATTTCTTTCAAATATATCTCAAAATTTTTAATTTTACTTAATTTTTTGATGATTTTATAATGATATGATATCGATTTAATCTTTTAAATCTTATAATTCTTTGCTTATCATGTTAACTTTTATTATACTTTTAAAAACATTGAAAATTATATAGAATTATTCAAAGACATTTATTTTTGTCAAATAAGATTGTACTTTTGATGAAACCCATAAAAATTTAATTGTTTGATTTTTTATAAATAAAAAATAATCCAATGAAAACATTTAACTTCAGAATGTTGGGATAATTCAAAGACTCCATGGTTGGTTGTCTTTAGTCCTTATCCTCGTCATTTGTCGCTTCCTTGTTTCGGTTGTCTAAATCATCATAAAAGCTAGGGAAAGAGAAATTGAAAAGAAAGGAGAGAAGAAAAAAAAAGGAGAGAAAGCAACATGTTTACACAACCCACGTAAAGAAGATTAAAAGATAAGTTGCAAGAGGGAGGAAGGAAGCAAAACAAATAAATTGCACGATAAATGTCCTAATCAATTAAAGTTATGATTCAAATATGCCTTTAGTTTCGTATCTCCCCATCGACGATATATCGAGGAGTCTTTAAGTTACTTTTCTAGGGTTTAACTTTTTCATGGTGAGTGAGTGTCTCTTTCCCGTTCTCAATAAAAATATAAAGTAAATGCATCCTTATTCGTCCCAAGAGTCGAACCACGACAAAGACTAGTGGAGTTGGAATTATATGCCCTAAAAACAAAGTCCTTGATTGAACTTCTTGTCACGACATGCTTGATGCTTTTGGTACATATATATAAATGGATGTCTGTACTCTCTCTCTACTCGTTACTTTTTTTTTTTCATAAATTTCAAAAATGGTGTGAATTAGTCACATCAAGGGCGGTGTATACATAACTTATAATAGTATGAATGTGTCTTTGGCAATATTTTTAAAAATAAGTTAAACTTAAAAAAAAATAAGGAGATGCTTAATAAACAGCTTATCATTTGTCTTTTAATTTATTGACCATCTTAAAAAAAATATTGATGTATTTAATGAATAACTTATTGATTAGTTTATTTAATTCTAATAAATTAATTTCTAAAAGTTTCATAAAAGAAGTATTTTGGACGATCGGTCAAAAATTAATAGGTAAAAAATTAATTATACCCTTTTTCATAAATTTTGAATTATGATATATATCGTATCTGTTTCATACTATAATTATAGAAAATTTTAATTTATTAAATAATAAAATTTATACATATTATATAAAGATACTAATGAAAATTTAACATTAGATTATTATTATTATGGTTTTTATTAAAGTTACAACTTAATTTTTGTAAAATTAAATATCTAAATTCTTATAAGAATATTCAACGGAATATTAAGAAATATAATATTCATGCCTTTATATTTTTTTAAATCATGCCCTCATAAGTCATTTTAGACATCAACAACTAATACTAAACAGTTAATTTTACCAAACATCTTTAATAAACAGCTGATGTTATCCGTTGGTTAAATCAACTGATATAATCAGTTATCAGTTAATACAATCTATTGTTTGCCAAGTATAACCTAAATTTTTTTATAGATTGTAATAAAATTAATTAAACAATAAATAAAATTAAAGAATTTAAAATATAACTAAAAATTTTGGCTTAAAGTTTAATTAAAAATAAAAGTAAAATTTAACTTTTATATTGAATATAAATATAACGTTTTATTTCATATTGTTCTGCAAAATAATATGGTAATTATCATTTCCAATTCGTCATATCGAATTATTTCATTTATTCAAACAAGCTTTGTTTTTTTTCCCCCCCGTGTGAAGTCTATAGTTAGTCTAATGTTCTTTTAGGGAAAAAGATGTATTTACGTTCCCACTTCCCAGGGCTGTGATTCATCGCAATTTGAGTAGAAATATGTACTGTCCACATTTGACCTACCACTATCCTGGTGGATGCATGTATATGTTATTGCGTTATAGTTGTTAAAATGCTGCTATCTGTCCTTATATGCCTAGGATCTAAGCAATTCGCAATTTGACGGGATCTTCTTTATTTCTAGCTGATTTTGAGTTATGATTACATCAAGGTTGGTAATAAATGTCACTCGTATATGCTTTGCTAAAGGAATATGCAAGGCTAATTAACAAATTATTTACGTGCCCTTGTTATGCATTTTTATATTATATATATATATAAAGTGCAATTAAGTTAATTTTAATTACATTATGGAAGCAATAACCACCAAATCTTGTGTGGGGTAGATCGGAAATTCTTCTTTTTATTATGATAAATTTCATGATCATCGTAAACTTTGGCAAAAAAAGAAGAAGAAGTAGTTATTAGTTCCATTTTGATTCCAATTCTACTACATTTGTACTACAACTTGATTATTCTATACAATTCAACTATCGTCACCTTACAACTTGTCCTCCTGAAGTTTATTTTATACACGCATTCATAGATAAGGTAGGTCCTCCTATGATGCTTCTTTATATATATCCGGTATGTAAGACACTCCGCTTTGTTGAGAAAACTTCAATCTTTAAAATTCTTTAATTTTTTCAATTTCAATTTTTTTAGATTTTGGTTAAAAACAATAAAATGTACTAAATATGAACACAACACTTATATCAATTAAATGTTAATTATGTATCAATTCAACCTATCTCTTAAATTTTAATTGAACTAATTAAGTACGAATTAAATTAAATTAAATCATATTTGGTATCAGTACCATGCTTACAAAAATGAAAGAGTGTGAAATTTTTTAAACTAGAAGAGTCTATAACTTTAAGCTAAATAAAAAAAGAACAATTTGCCATAAATAGTAAGTCCTTACTCAATTATTGTGGGATATTTTTCATTAAAATTTACGGATAATAATATTTAAATCGAAAAAAAGAAAAGGCAAAGCCGACAATGATGTTTAGTTGGTAGGAAAAGATGAGGGTGGAACGGAAAATTGGGAACCCTAGATCTGATCCACGTAATGTCAACTGACGGACCTCACCTATAATTATTTACTAAAATAATATTTAAACCAATATTTTAAAAATCGGACCGGTGATTGAACCGGAGAAGCAACTAATTCAAGGGTCAATAGTTCAACTGGAATTCAACCGTGGTCAAACCGGTGATTAATAAATATATAAAATTTTATTTTATATATTATATATAAAAGATAATTTTTAAATATACTATTTAATTATTTATTTATCTAATTGTAAATTTAACTTAAACCTTCAAACTTTAAAATATACAATTTTTTTAAAAAGTTCGCCAAATATAACACAAAATAAGATAACAAAACTCACTATTCATATTTCATCAAAAAGATTAAAAAAAGAATCACTAATCATAATAATCATTAAAGTTAAAATCATCAAAATCAAGGCATTTTAAATGGACCGACCGGTTCTTTCTTTCACTGGTTTAACGGCTTTTACCGGTCCGACGGCAAAATAAACGGGTCAATCACTCACAAAAAAATACGGGCTAAACCGGACAGTTTCATACTCCGATTCACCGGTTCTCCAGTCCGACCGACCGGTTCGGTCCGATTTTTAAAACACTGATTTAAACTCAAACTCTTTACTAAGTTTGTTATTGTATGCTTATCTTATTTTATAAATATTTATTTATTTATTTATTTTGGATATAATTGAATATTTTTTTAGTTGTCCGCTAGTATTTTACAAGGGTCTCATTATGGGAAAACATTTTTAAGCTATTTATATCTAGACTAATCTTCGCTTAAATTGGATAAGTTCTTTGTAAAAGTCAAAACCCTGACCCCAAATTTTAAACAACTGCATATATAAAAAAGATTCGAACCTGTGACTTCACTTAAATTAGCGGAGCCCTTTATAAATATTCATAAATAGAATAAGGATAAAATAACTGTTCAGGTAATCTGACTCCGGTAAAAGGCCACACGCAGTTTCACCTCAAAAATCGAAACACCAGCATGGGTCCCACCCCTTCTGACACAAAGTCATTCGACAACTTTTGTTCCTCTGTCAGTGTGTCGCGCTCCTAACGCCCTGAAGCGCGTGGGGAATCGATCGTGTTATCTTCTTCATGGCTCTGCAATATATGCTTCTGGATTAGTCAAAAAAAAAAACAAAAAGAAATCTTTCTGGATAACTCGAATCCTCGTAATTGTAGGTAATACGTTGTTGACTAATTACTTGTACCTTAGGTTGTAGTATAGGATTGTTCCAATGTTCAGAAAGTTCAAATGCATACAAGATGGTATACATTTTATTTCCTTTGTTGGGACAAATCAAATTTGAGATCAAGGATTATAGACCTGAAAGAAGAAGTGGTCTGGTCTGTTCCCAACTTAGAGTTGTGTCAAAAGTAGAAGTAGGTTGTCTTCAACTTCCAATGGTGAATAAGAAAAGAGAAGTGAGATGTTGTGTAGACGGCAACATTGACAACTTCAGCTGATATCGTCATTGTCACATACTTTGACGTAACCCTACACCTTCGTAGGAGATGGCAAAGGCTCCTCTACCAATATGCTATTCTTATTAATAACCTAAAATATACAAAAACGCATCAAAGCCTACACTAGTCTCAACCCTCCCACTTCGGAGAAATTTAAATTAATTAAATAATTTTATTCACTTTCCATACTTAATAATTGCTTCACTAATTTCAATATCGCGAGAAATTGAGTTCTTTCATCTCATCTCGTAATCATGCAACTGTGATCTACTGTTTCACGTGCTATACAATGAAGAAACCACGTCTTCAAATTTCTCTGCATACTTGGGACCACATCCCACAATTCTCTCCAACTCCTGAATGGCACTGTTGTAATAATCAACGAAACCCGAGGTCGAACTCTTCTTGTCCCTTCCGATAAAAGCTTGTCGTTTCTCGGGGGGATCTGAGATGGGTTAAAATCGCTGTCCCAACTTTTGCACCCTGTTTCTGATCTGAGTCTCCACCTCAGTTCCTGTCCGTTGGATCTGTCATTGCGACGCCCGCATTGCAGATCACGATAAGTTTAGCTGTACTCGACTGTAGAAGATTACTCCTGGAGTGGTACGACAGTTGTCAGCTGGAGATTCCGCGCCGATAAACTCGACAAAATGTAGCCGGCTTCGTGGGGACCACATGGAGCAGATCTTATAGATAAGCAGAGCGTCGTATTTGAATTACTTATCAGTCAGATAGCTTATCATGCGATAAGTACAACTACTTATCCACCTCTTTCTGTCTCCTCTCAGCTATAAAAATCGCCATTTCTGCAAGGTTTTGATGCTCTGTTACATATAATGGAACCATATTTTTGTAGAGAGAGAAAATATAGATAGACAAGGGCATAAAGTTTTTGTTCCAAATTCTAGAGTGAGAAAGCTGTGTTCTTTTTCTAGGGGAGAAAGCTTCTCTCAGCTCTCTCTCTTTCTGATCTCTGCTTTTCTTTACCAGGTGGCTTTCTTAGAAATCTCTCTTTTTGCTTTTGCTATAGAATCCATCACTTTAATATCTTTAGCTTGTTTTTTAAAAATCTGGGTTAGTTTCAATTTTTCCTCTGAAGCTCTTTTTAGCTTGACTTCCCTTCATCTAATTTCTTTCGGGGCTTGTTCATTTTTGGGTTTTGCATCTTTGATTCCTACATATGATAAAAGCTGCTTTCTTCATCTCTTTGATCCCAGAAAATATCAAGAAACCCTACCTTTTGAACTTTTTTTTTGGAAAGGAATTATCTGTAGGCTTGGGTTTTCACTTGGAAGATCTTGTTATATGCTTTTTTGCCTAATAATTGTGCGGGAAATGCGGGTTTTTGGTGTTTTGTTGCGTATATCTTGAAGATGGTTAAATGATCTGGTTTTACGTAGACTACTGTGTTTCGCGGTATAATTTTGCATATTTGTTCCTTAAAGCATTCTCTTGTTTATAGCTGACCCTTCATGTGTTCTTTTAGGTTACAGATCTAGTGCCAATTTTGGTTATAACCGTAAATTGCAAGCGAAGACGGGTCGTTTAAGATGTCATCTCTCAGTAGAGAGCTTGTGTTCTTGATCCTGCAGTTCCTTGATGAGGAAAAGTTCAAAGAGACTGTTCACAAGTTAGCTCTTTTCACATTTAAGTTTGTCGTATTTTGTCATTTTTTGTTGTTTCGCTTAATAATTGCTATTATTGTTATTTATTAGTATATTATTGCTGGAGAAGTGACAACTTTCTGTTTTTGACAATATTAACTGATGGGGGCGCTGATTCGTTTTGCTTCAAATGTCATGTAGGCTTGAACAAGAATCTGGGTTTTTCTTTAACATGAAGTATTTTGAGGACGAAGTGCATAATGGTAATTGGGATGAGGTGGAGAAATACCTATCCGGTTTTACTAAGGTTGATGATAATCGATATTCAATGAAAATCTTTTTTGAGATAAGGAAGCAAAAGTATCTGGAAGCATTGGACAAGTAAGATTGTATCATCATTTATCAGTTTATCTTCAATCAAAGCTTTTCTGCATCTGGATGAAAATATTTGTAATTTGTGTAGGCACGATCGGTCAAAGGCAGTGGATATATTAGTCAAGGATTTGAAAGTGTTTGCTACATTTAATGAGGAACTTTTCAAGGAGATCACTCAACTTTTGACACTGGAGAACTTTAGGTACTGGGATTGCTTCTAGAAGCATTAAAGTTTTGTGCTTGAATATAACAAATTGCAACCATATCCTGAATGTTTCTATTTATAATGTAGAGAGAATGAGCAGCTATCCAAGTACGGAGATACAAAGTCTGCAAGAGCGATTATGTTGGTGGAGCTTAAGAAACTCATTGAAGCGAATCCCTTGTTTCGTGATAAATTGCAGTTCCCGAGCCTTAAAAATTCTAGGTTACGGACTCTCATTAATCAAAGGTAATCCTTGTAAGAGTGCTGGAACTTTTTGAATTGCATGCACTTTATTTTAGCACTTGTATGCTTGGATATTTTTGCATTGGAATGTTGGTAGTCAATGAGGTTTTTGTTTGAACTAATAGTATTACAGAAAACCTTTTCCCATTTTTAATACAGAATTTAAATAATGAATTTTTGTCAACAATTTATGATTGGCGTTCTGTTGCCACTTCCATTAGTCCACTTCCATTAGTCAAACAATATTCTATCTGAAATATTCTAACTGCTTCAATTCATGGACTTTATGCATTGAAATTAGGTGTTTAGGGACTTTTGCTCTCTGAGGATCGCATATCATTATCACTTTGCTTAGGGTAAGTGACTATGTTGTGTGCCAATGAATGACTTTGTTTATCAATTTCAGCTTGAATTGGCAACATCAACTATGTAAAAATCCAAGGCCAAATCCAGATATAAAAACCCTCTTTGTGGATCATTCATGTGGGCAGCCAAATGGTGCTAGGGCACCATCTCCAGCAAACAATCCGCTGCTTGGATCCTTACCAAAACCTGGGTTTCCTCCCCTGGGTGCACATGGGGTGGGTTATCTCGCAGCTTCTTATCTGAATGTGCTTTGTAATACTTTTTTATGTTATTGTGCTTGAATTTATCCATTCAGCCATTTCAACCTGGACCAACGCCAGTTCCAGCACCCCTTGCTGGTTGGATGACTAGTCCTTCTACTGTAACACATCCAGCAGTTTCTGGCGGAGGAGCCATAGGTCTTGGCGCTCCATCAATCCCAGGTGCTCCTTCTTGTGCTACCAAAGTCTAAAATACTCGTGCATGATATGGTTAGAATTGCATCCAGCTACATGGTTCTCTTTGTAACATCAGATATGTTTTGTTGTCTTGCATAGCTGCTTTGAAACATCCTAGGACACCTCCAACTAACCCTTCTGTAGACTACCCATCAGGAGATTCAGATCATGTTGCAAAAAGAACAAGGCCTATGGGTATTTCTGATGAGGTGCGTGTTTTGTTCTTACTGATTTGATTATGGACACCTGTTGCCATGCTTTAAGGCTTTTTCTTCCAAATTTACATTTATTATTGTTTTTCAGGTAAACTTGCCAGTCAATGTCCTACCTGTATCATTTCCTGGATATGGTCATAGTCAGGCTTTTAGTGCACCTGATGACTTGCCAAAAACTTTAGTGCGTACCTTGAATCAAGGGTCATCTCCTATGAGCATGGATTTTCATCCAGTCCAACAGACTCTTCTTTTAGGTAATATATATTTCATTTGGTTGATATCATGTATCTTCTGATCCATCCTAGCCCAAAATTTACTTGTGAGTTTCCGTTAATGTTTTTGCTATAGTTGGTACCAATGTGGGTGACATTGGCCTGTGGGAGGTCGGTTCCCGAGAACGACTGGTCTTGAGAAACTTTAGAGTTTGGGATGTTAGTGCATGTTCAATGCCTTTGCAGGTATGTCCATTATGGTTAGGACACTTGGTTGATGAATGGTTTAATAATCCTTCATGTTTTGAGATTGGTACTCTTGTTCTAATTCAGACAGCTCTAGTAAAAGATCCTGGTGTCTCTGTTAACCGTGTGATTTGGAGCCCTGATGGTTCATTATTTGGTATGCTACATATCTATTAAGAGTAGTATTGTTAAT
>JAOSBK010000005.1:6071260-6093724 GCA_027568895.1 Erythroxylum shatona | reverse complement strand
GTTTTTATCAGTTCATCTTTTCGACGGCACTAGATGGTAAAATAAAAGCATGGTTATATGACAACCTGGGATCTAGAATTGATTATGAGGCTCCTGGCCGCTGGTGCACTATGGCCTACAGTGCTGATGGCACAAGTTTAATACACTATGACGATTATGTTTGTGAAATGGGTCTTCTGTTGGTTATTTGTGAATGGTGTAACTTACAAAATTATGATTTTGAACATTTGGTTCTGGTTGGATAATAGACTTTTTTCGTGCGGGACTAGTGAAGATGGATGGTCACATATTGTTGAGTGGAATGAAAGTGAAGGTGCTGTGAAACGGACGTATTGTGGTTTCCGCAAACGGTCTTTGGGGATTGTGCAATTTGATACGACAAAAAACCGATTTTTGGCTGCTGGGGATGATTTCTCCGTTAAGTTTTGGGATATGGATAATATTCAACTTTTGACATCAATCGATGCTGAAGGAGGCCTTCCAGTAAGTTTTTAGGTATACTTGTTAGTGATTGTTCTGGCAATGCTGTACCCATTCTTGACATTATTGATTTTTAGGCGAGCCCATGTATCCGCTTCAACAAGGATGGAACTTTATTGGCTGTTTCTACCAATGATAATGGGATTAAACTATTAGCAAATACAGATGGTATTAGGTTGCTGCGCACAGTTGAGAATCTATCTTATGATGCTTCACGAGCATCTGAAGCAATTGCCAAGGTAACATTATCACATATTAGTGGAGTAAAATATCTGATTAACTGTTAAGCAGTGGTTTTGAAATGCCAATGATTCATTCTAACATATGTACTCCTTTCTCATTTCTTTTCTCGAATTCTTTCCTGGTGCAGTTGGCGGTTCATGATATGTAATTTAGTCAGAGGAACAACTTTCTAAAGATGTAGATCTATCATGATCTGTCAGATGCTATGTAAGGTAAATGCTTTAGGACAACTACTAATACTGAAATGTTGTTTGCCCATTGGATTGGGAATTTACTAAAGGAAGAATTTATGTATTCTTTTTGTGTTCTTTTTCATTTGGTGAGTAGCCTGATATGTTTCTTATTTCGCTCTGAATCTCGGTTTTCATCAAGACAAGCAAGGTCATTCTTTTGTTTTGGCATATCCGGATTACCTCTTCCAATCTCGTTCTTCTATCCCGGGAATTTTAGACATGAAATCACTTCCGGGACAAGGTGTTTTCCAGCCTCTTACCAACACAGATTTCTCCTCCAATTTCCCTCAACTTGTATGTATGATTTACTTCATCAATTGGTAGATAGAAGCCAATGTAAAAGTATAGTCTTTTACTTCCTTCGCTTCACCGGGAAGGCATATTTAGATTCGTGGGTCGAGATCCCAGTTTCCTACACCCGAGACATTCAATGCATCACCTGTAATTTTCTCTTGACAAGTTTGGTAGTATTTCTGAAGCTGTAAAGTACGCATGCCCAACAAAATATGGAACTTGGAATCAAACTTGATTGTTCTCTCAGGAGACACTATACAATTGCTTGTCGGGTTCCAAACTGAGCTGCTTCTTAATAACCATGTCCCCGGAAAGGAGACCTTAACTCATTATGACATTATCTGCAGCAACTCCCAAAAAATGCGATGCCAAACGATGCTTAAATTAATCGTAAACTAATACTCTCTCTTATTTAAAATAAGTCTTGTTTTAGAGGGATTTTAATTATTCAAAATAAGTGTTGTTCACGATTTTTTATGCATATTTATAATTTTATTTTCAAAATTATCCTTTAATTTCTCTCACATCTTAATTATACAGATTATATTTTCAAAGTAATTCAACATGCAATTAATAAGGGTATATTAAATATTTTATTAACTTTCTTAATAAGTATGCATCTCTCTAAAATGACACTTATTTTAGATTGGATAGGAGGAGTATCTTTAAGATCAACCAGTTTCGTTAAATTGCATGGTCCCATGAGGGGAGCTTTAGGCTACTGCTATGGATAAACGGCCAAAGATGATCATTTCATGCTTCCGTCAACCTGAGACGTGAAGGGAAAGAGATTAGACAACAACAGAGACTGGAATAAATAAGCATTCTCTCATGAATATCATCATTTAGTTAACCAAGTCCTCCTCACAAGGGACCACCAAAACGTAATGTCATAGATAACTTGGAGTAATCGACTTGTTTGAAAAGACATCGTCGTTGTAGTTAACGACTTCACTCTTCTAGTTGAAGGGATTTCGCCGCCATGGATGATTTTTCTTAAGAGCTACCAACTGGTCTTACCAAGTTTACCAATCCTAAGGACCCCAAAGCATGATCTCCACCAAACATGAAACGAATAGACTAGTGCTAATCCAAAATTGTTAATAGACTTAGAATGAAATAAACAATTTTAAAATATGATTATTGATAAAAAATTTGAAGTTTAATTAAAAAATAGATTATAAATAAAAATTAATCGATTTATTTTGAGTATAAGAACTTATGAATTTATGCAAATTGACGATTAATTAAGAAACTGATTGACTTTTTCTAACAAGAGTCATTAAAATAAATTGACCCGAAAAATTAAGCAATTTAAGATTTTTACAATTGAATCGGTTAGAATTTTTTATTGTTTACTTATTGCTAATTACCAAGAATATAATGGATTTACTTTGTGTGGAAATTGTGAATAAGCATAAATGATGTAGGTTTGACGATTATGACATTGAAATGTGCTAGGAAAAGTTCAAACTTTGGATTGACTATAATAATAAAACAAAAAGTGTTCGGTTGTTTGTTTTTATTTTTATTTTATGTTTTTCGTTTTTATTTTCAAAGTAAAAGAAAATTATTTATTTGAGTTTTTAGTTTTTAGTTTTGATTTTAGTTTCTTCTAGTTTTCAAAAATTATGAAAACTATAAAAAGTAATTTGTGTTTCCTGCTTCTGTATTACTATCATTTAATATATTATTTTATTATTTAAATTTAATATAAATTATGAATAATTTAATTTTATGATTAAATTATATGTATTTAAATTTAAATAATTATTAATAAATATAATTAAATTAAAAATATAAATGTTCAAATAAAATTTGATTTAATAATTAAAATATTTCAACTAAATTATTTATTTTTTAAAATAACATATATTAAAATAAATATTATATAAAAGATTAAATAAATTATTTAATTAAAAATAATTTATTTTTAAGTCTTATCTAATATATAATAAAAATATAACTACATTAATATTAACAATTAAACATGTTTTTGATTTCACATAAAGAAAATAGAAATAATAAATTTTTAAAAATTAAAACTTATAATAAAAATAGGAATAAAACCTAAATTTATGTTTGATTAGCAGGCACATGTATCTTTTTTTTTTTTTGGCAACTTGTGTATGTATTATTTTCCATACAATGATTTACACGTGCGATGTTTTACAATTACAACTCATGTTCATCAGCCTATTATTATATTCCAAATCTTTCAAATACATCCCTGATAATTGCTGACTGGATCGATTTCCTTGTACGGAATAAAAGAATCACCATCTTTGCTTTATATATAAGGCGTAGGATAAGGTAAACGAAACACCTTCGGGCCCTCTTGTCTCGTTCTTATCGTATAAGAATTTCAATTTAATTTTTTTATGCTTTTGTGGATTTTTTTTATTGGGGGGAAAGATTCTGCTGGATGTATAAAATGGTAGGATTGTCACATTTTTAGGATCACTCAATGAGACTTATAGTGTAATTAGTAATGAGAAAAACTAATCTTTACAGGGGTGTAAAATGATAGTAGTAGATTATGGTCTCCGTCGGGTGTGTATATATATACAAGGACGGATGTACATCACTTGTTGGCCTGATTTTTGAAGCGTTGAATTTCTAAGACTTTTCTTTACCTCTCCAAAATAATTTTGTAGGTTTTTATACTAATTTGAAAAAGATTGATTTAATCAAAGCGAGAGAATCGGTTGAAAAAGTTTGAACATACTTTCGTCTTTTGACGATATCTCAATCTGTAGAGATCCAATTGATTTGATTTTTACTTCCAAACAAACTAGAGACATGGGGCTTCAACTTTTCTGAAGGAATATATTTTCAATTTGGGTGCTAAGGCTTTCAATTTTTGAAGTGAATTCGGGTGTCATATTCAATCTCAATGTACTTTTAACCTGAAAGTGTTTTTGGCCAATACTTCTTTATTTCTGAACCAAATTGAGCGTTTTTTGAGTCGTTAGAAACTTGCTCTCAACTTTTTCAAAAAAATTTATATAAAAATATTATTATTTTAAGTTTTTTATAAGATAAAATAAAAGTTTGCCCTCACCAAAAAAAATTTATCCCCGTTAAAATTTTGTCTCTATTAAAAATAAAATTTTGCCTTTACTTAAAAAAAATTTCTGAATCTGTTCCTGTATATATTGTCAGTTTTTACGTATTTACTCTTTTAACTTGCATCATTATTATTCTGTTATATCTGTACGTAGGTACTAAAGATAGCCTTTTTATTATGTAGGGATAAGATTACGTACTATCAAATCTCTCAAATCTCATTTTACTGTAAAATTTCAGTTTACGACGATGACAACGACTACGACTACCATAGACAGGAAACAATAATTTCTACATTGTATCCTTAATCTCAATCCATTGCGTGGCTATCCGATATATGATTGATGGTTACCTTCAAGTATGTCTCTACACAACTCTAATTTTTAATTATTATATCTTCGACAGGTATTCTCAAGCCAAGACTTGTGAATATTAAGTCAAATTCCTTATTTGACTAAAATAAATATAAACCGGCTAATTTCTAATCCGATTGGCCGATTTTTTCAAAAAACGGACCAATTCTTGAGAAAAATCGGCGGTATACTTTGAGAATCTGTCGATCTGACCCGCTGTTAAGTTTTGACAACATCCACAGGACTTGCATTAACTGATGCAGAATGCACGGAGCTTTTCAAGTTGTTTTTTGTTTTTTTCTGAGAATTGCAAATTGAAGTTGTTGACTTAAGAAAATTTTGAACTTTTAATCATTTTTTTCTTTTCAAAATTTTCATTCCATAAATTATATTTATATTTTATCTATCTCTTTATATTTTATGAAAATTTTTATTTTTATTTATTTAATCTCACTAATAAATTATATTTATCAAAATTTAGGTTCTTTTTTACCTCTTTATATTTTCACTGAAAATTTTAAAATTATTATTATTAAAAATTACTTATTATTTTTATCATGAATTTTTTAATAAATTGAATTATTAATTAATATATATAAGTAATTTTGCTTAAGACAATTTAAAAATGTGTTAAATATAATATTTAAAATGTTTAAAAGATATTAAAAAGTTTAGAAAAAAGTTATAGTTTTGTACTAACTCTTGAAAGATGTTATAAGCCTTTAAATAAAAGATAACATAAAAATACAATTTTTATCTTTATTATTATTTTAAAAATTAAGTTAGATTCAATCTTAATTTAAATTATTAGATTTATTACGAGTTTATTGCATATTAATAGATATTATTAAAATATTTTTTATTTTAATAAAATATTTTATTTCATACTAAATTTACTTATTCTTATAATTTTTACTTTTTATTTATTATATGCTGAATATAAAAAGTAAAAATATTTTACTTTTTATTTATTTTATTCTAAAAATAATAAATAAAATTTTAATTTTAATTTTAATTTTATTTGATTTTACTTTAATTTTTATTAGTATTTTCTTATTATTATTTTTATTATTTCTCCATTACTTGTATTTTCATTTATTTTATGTTTTTAATGAATTGTTTCTATCACCTGCATCATTCGTATATTATCTCATTTGCATGTGGGTCAACCGGAAACAGCCTCTCTATTATATAGGGGTAAGGTTGCGTACTATCGGACCTCCCCAGACCTTACTTTATTGTAAAATTTCGAACTGGATGATGATGATGATGATGCTGATTTAATACTAATTAAATTTTAAATTTTTTTCTTTAACGATTCAATATCCGATCTGATTTTTAAAAGATTTCTTTTAAGTGAGATTGGATATAAGAAAATAATAGGAGTTTTTGTTAAGATTAGTAAAAATATAAGAGAGATTCTTTATGGCTTCCTTCAAAATTAATTAACTTAATCATCGCATCCTAAGATACTTAAAGGAAAAGAATGGTTAGCTTCCATGTGTGGTGATGATTAGTGATTGATTATCTTAATCTTAAACATGAAGTGGGTGTGGTGATTAAGAACATTGCGTGTATTACTATTATTCCCCCAAAATAAAAAATAAAAATAAAAAAATAAAAAAGTGGGTGAAACTGAAAGCTAAAGGGGCGAAGAGAAGAATAAAAACAAGGGGCCGCGTAGAAAATAAATATAATAATTAAATAAAAACAACAAGTGGGACCCACATTCCCCGCCTTCTTCTTCTTATCCACACCTTAAGTGCACCTAACTCTCAGCACTACACTCCTCCCACTTCAACTGATTAACGTCCACGTGTCGGATGTCAGTTGGTCCAGTGTCTTGTTCGGTCACAGCCACCTCGTTCGCTGTCGTCGTTTTAGTTGGGCTCTAAACACTTCTCAGGTATGTTTTTGTTCTCTCTCTCTCTCTGTCTCGCTGCCCTCTCTTTATCTCAAGCTTTTTATCAAAATATCAGAGTGTGTGTTTGATTCCTTTATTGATCACGAAAGAGGTGAGAGATTATGAGTCTCATGGTTTTTCTTTCTCTTTTTAATCGTTTTTTGGGGTGTTTGTTTCCGGGTAAAACGGTTTCATTTCATGAAAAAGCATTAGATGTTCTTTTCTTCACCCAATTATTTTCCTTTGTTCTTGCTATGTTGTCTTTGATTCTGCGTTTCGTATGTACTGCTTTATGAAGTTGGGTTCTTTTCTTTTCCTGTTTTTAACTTTTGACGTTTCTTGGGAGTAAATTTTACTTCTGGATGATCTTTGCTTCTGTTTGATTCTGGGTATGTGTCAAAACAATGAAAACAGGACAAACATGGCCATATGGTAATTTTTGCGTCAGCAACAAATATGGGTTTAGTTGGATAATGCTTGTTTTTCATTTAAAGCAAATCCCAAGTTTAAAGCCTTTTTTTGGCTTAGTAGGAGTTCACTAGGTCCTGCTGCATAATCTTCTTTTTGAAGACATGGTGTTTCTTCACAAGAAGAAATTATTGGTTATTCTTTTCCATAAAGAAACGATCTTTATCGTAATGTGGAGTGACTACTTATCCTGCTGCATCTTTTTTTATGTCTGCAGGGTGCAATAGGCTGCGTCTGAATTATGTGTAATTGAATCGATTAGTTGTTGCCAGCCCCAGTTTTTTGACATTTGATTGATCACGAGATATTTCCTCGATGGGGGGAGCTTGTTCTAGGAAGCGAGATCAATTGGAGAACGAAGATAATTTACAGGGTGGTATTTCTAGAAGATACAGTAAAAGTTCGAGCTCTAAGTGGTTGGCAACATCATTTTCTAGATGTTATAGTGATTTACAAAGGGGACGTGGGAAATGTCCATCCCTTATGGAATTGTGTGTTAAAAATATATGCAAGGTACTCTCTTTCCTACTTGCTGATTGTTTCAGAACGTGGAAAATGTCAGGAATGGCTGATATTTTGCTCTTTTTACAGGATATAGAGGATCACAGTAACTTTTCCATGCTTCCAAAGGACATTAGTCAGCAAATCTTTAATGAGTTGGTGTATTCTCAACGTATGACTGATACTTATCTTAAGTGCTTTCGAGATTGTGCTCTCGAGGTAAGACTGTGCTTGATTTTTGGAAAGTTCATGCCTTTTTGATCTCAAAAAACGTTTCTCACGATATCTCTTATAAACAGTTACGTTTTTTTTCCTTGCTGACCTGAATGGTTTTGGGGGAGTTACGACAGGATCTTCATCTTGGGGGGTGCTCTGGAGTTAATGACAGTTGGATGGATGTCATCTCTTCACAGGGAACTTCTGCGCTTTCTGTTGATCTTTCTGGTTCTGATGTCACCGACACTGGATTGATTCATCTCAAGGAATGCAAAAATCTTGAAGCCTTGAATTTGGATTATTGTGAATGTATTTCAGATATGGGCCTTACTCACATCAGTGGTAAACTTTTATCTGACCTGTTCTCCTTTTTCATTTTTATTCATAGTAAAGTAATTTTCATGTTCAAAAAGATCACTGGCCCTACCCCCTCATAAAAAGAGAAATATGGAAATGGATTAGGAAGAAAGGGAATGGCAAAGTCAGTAAGAAAAGGAGTAATAAAGGCCTTGGTGAGTGTGGTACAACAATGTAAGCCCGAGACAACAGGAATGGCTGTGTCAATCATTTAATTTCTCTTAACTAGCGGCTTTAGAAATGCAGAGATTGTCTTAATATTAGTTGGCACAAAATGGCAGTCTAATTAGTCTTAGCTCACCATCAACTATATTGTTGAGAAAGGAGAGTGAATGACTGTATGGCACCAGAGATGGGATTTTATGCTCAAAAGCTTTGTCTTTGTAACCGTTTTCCTGTAAATTAGTTATTTGAGCACCATCAATCGCCACCATTTCATAGTCATGTTGTCTAATGTAGATTTTGTTTTGCGCCTTGCAGGCTTCTCAAACTTGACAATTTTGAGTTTTCGAAGAAACAATTTGATAACAGCAAAAGGGATGAGTTCATTGGCTGGATTAGTTAACTTGGTCAAGTTGGATCTTGAGAGATGTCCTGGTATAGGTGGTGGACTAGTTCATCTGAAGGGTAATTTTTCTCTTTAGGAAGTGCTGTAAGGTTACTATTTTTTATTCAATAACTTCCACACAGACACACAAGACCCAATTATTATCAGATAATAAAGCTAGACTGCTTATGTAGTTGGACTATTTCCAATGCAGTACTGGGATAAGACAATAGCTGATGTTTCAGCAATGCACTGGTTGATTTATTTTGTTTATGATTTAACAGGTTTTTCAAAGTTGGAATCACTTAATATTAAATGGTGTAACTGGATAACAGATGCCGATATGAAGCATCTCGCTGGTAATGTGCTTCTCTCTCTTTGTCACTGCATCTGCTGCTTCCTAATTGCGCCAAACACCCCAAGGTCCAATAATTGCTTTAAGATACTTTTGAGATAGGCCCTAAGTGGTCTAAGAATTATAGAAATGCTTCTATATTTCAGTCCAACAGTTGTCTTTAAGAGAATATTTAAGCCACATAGTTTGAGAATTAGGTTAATGGAATACAAAAATACAGGAAAGCTCATCTAGAAATTATGATCTGCTGTTGTTGTTTTTCCATTATTCTGTAGCTGAATTTTCAATCTTTTTAGCTATGCAGATTAATGGTTAACTTCTTTTTCTTCTTCAGGATTGACAAACTTGAAAGAGTTACAAGTTTCCTGCAGTAAGGTTACAGATATGGGCATCTCATACTTGAAAGGTACTTGGTTTTTATATTGTCATGTGTTGTGTGTGTGTTTCTGTTAAATAATTCTGGAGATATCATTGATATATTCTCAAACAGCTTGATCCTGATATTCTCTTGATCAGTCACATGTATCAAATAGCATTAACATCCTATGTAGCTGTCAATCTATTTTTCAGTGGGCGACATTATTTATGTTCAGGTGCATTTTATGTATTCTGGTCCTCTATCTTCCAGATTGAGTGGGACATATTATTTCTTATTAACCATCTCTGAATCAGTAGCTTGCATTCCTTCCTCTGTTTACTTAATATCCCTAGAGATTTCAGTGGTTAAATCATTTCTCTAAATTGCAGGTTTGAATATGCTTAGTCTATTGAACTTAGAGGGGTGCCCTGTGACAGCTGCGTGCTTGGATTCTCTTTCAGGTTTAATTTTGACTCAGCTATGCAGCAGTTTTGTGATCAATGATACTTATTTTAATCAGTGCATATTGTGTGGTCACTTATGCATAAGTCTAAATTTATTTCTCATGTACATTGCCTATTACAGACCTTGTGAATTTTAAGATACCTCATTTTTCCTTGGTATCTGAGGCACTTCTTTGATGATGATGGACTTGATAATCTTAACCTATTTTCTGACCACCTCTGTGCAGCTCTTGCTTCTCTGTTATATCTGAACCTTAACAGATGCCAACTTTCTGACGATGAGTGTGAGAAATTTTCCAGTAAGTTTATTGCATTTATGTGGTTCTAGCCGCTTCTTTGCTAAACCTTGATAAGCATTATGTCCTTATTAAATTCCTTGGCCTTTTTTTCCAGAATTAAAAAAACTGAAAGTACTAAGCCTGGCCTTCAATGACATCACTGATTCTTGTTTGGTGCACCTGAAAGGTACTTTTTATATTAGTTTTATATCAGATTTTTGTTCCGAACTTAAAGATTGAAACATGTCAAAGACTTCCTATAAAAAATTTAGGGTGGAGACAAAAATTGAAAGGACAAGTCTTACTGACCTGTGATAGAAAGATTTTTCCAATTATAACATTTTAAATCCTAAGAATAAAATTGGACTGACAAATTTCAACCCTAATTGAGAAGTTCCCTTGACTGGAGACAGGTCCAAGAGTTCTTCAGGATTTGAATTCCTTGGTACTGTTAGTCAGCTTACACTTTATGTAGTTCATTAAAAACAAATGTAAAGAACTCCTTGCCTCGGTATCTACATATTAAATACTACGGTGACCAACTATTGTCCATGGCTTACCCATTGAACTTTACCAATACTTATGGACCATCTTGTGCCCATAATATTTCTCTCAAAGCCCTGTAAACTGGAGATGCTTGCCAATCTTTTTGTAGTACATGTTGTCCTTCCTACGGTTCCATATTTTGGCAAGTCAAACATAACATAAGAGGGGAGAAGGGACAACAATATTTGTCTTAGTTAATCTGAATTTGATGCTGCTATGACAGTTGATGATAAAAAATTTACAAATTGATCTTCTCTTATATCTTGTAAGCAGGTTTGACAAATTTGGAAAGCTTGAACTTGGATTCTTGTAGAATTGCTGATGAGGGGCTGGCGAATTTAACAGGTTAAATTAAAAAATTCCCCATATCTAATTTGAATATAAATAAGATAACATTCTCTTTTTCTTCGATAGCATTACTATTTCTCTTTCTGATTGCTGTTGCTCTAGGTAAATAGGCTGCCTTGCATGATTATATAGAGCATCTATCTGTCAAAATTTAGCTATTCACCATGCAAGTCCTGGAAGTTGATTTTACGTCACAATGTCAGAGTGACTGCTAAGAATCATTAAATAATTGAATTTTGCTGCCGTTGTAGATGTATCATCTCAAGCAGTTGGTGTATGGTCTCTGGACTGTGATGGCAGTTTCCTGTCTGAATGATCTGAACATTTAACTTTCTTCTCATTTGCTGTTTATTTTTGGTGTCCGTTACATTCATCAATTTTCTGATGTCACTGACAATGCCATAAAGCTTTTGCACTTCTTTGCTGTCTTCTTTTCTTGCATGCTCATATTCTTTGTTTATTACTGGCAGTTATAATTTTGCATATGCTGTTTGTTACTATAGGTCTTAAGCATTTGAAATGTTTGGTGTTGTCGGATACTGATGTTGGGAGTAGTGGTCTCCGTCACCTTTCTGGTAAGAAATCCACTTTTTGTTCATAGGATGGTAAATCAATAAACAGTTAGTTTTGCTTTTTGATTAGCACAGAATTGTAGATCCATTCATTCCATTTGGTTCACTTCGTTGCTTTTAGCTTTGACTTTGAGAAAGCTGATTTTAGTAAACAGAATCACGTGAGTTGGCAGAATTATAAATGTTGTTCTGGTGTTAGTTTATTCTTATTAGCGTCGTAAGGCACGGTGAATTTCCCTTTAGCACTGTGAGAGAAGGAATTACACGTGTGCAATTTGATTGCAACACTGGTGTGGGTTGTATGTTTTCTCAATGACTGCCATGAATCATCTGTCATACTAAAACAGCTCTTCACTGTAGGCTTATTTGGGGTTAAAATACTGGAACTCTTGTATCTTGTGTAAGCTTTTTTGTATATGATTGAAGGTGCAAGGATAGTTGTGTTGATATTAATGAAAATTGAAGTAGGTGATCAATTCTTTTTGAGAAAATTTTATACAAGTGATTTTCATGATGTTAGTTGCTTTACACATACTTTTATGTTCTGTTTTGTACCGATCTGTTTGCCATTAATCCTTGGTTGGTCATGGTATTGGTATGCTTAACATTAATATACTCTTTTGCATGTTTTTTATTTTCAGGTTTGACTGGCCTGGAAAGCATAAATCTGTCATTCACTATGGTAACGGATGGTGGTTTAAGAAAATTATCTGGATTGTCTTCTCTTAAGTCTCTTAATTTGGATGCCCGACAAGTTACAGATACAGGTCTTGCAGCCCTTACAAGTAAGTTATGTGTTTAGGTTTATGGTACATTTGGATTCTTCTGATTTTTCAATCCCTTGAATTTAATTTGCTCAATTGGTTTTAATTTCTTCATCTATGAGATATTTGATTCCTAAAACCTCTGGATTGAATATGTTGCCTGTCATTAATATGTTTGCTCGTGGTATTTGTGGCCTTTTGGGAGAATCGATGACTCCATCTTTGATGCACTTACTAGCACAAGTACATCTGAAAATTCTTAAATTGGCTAGTTTTAAATAACCCCACCTAAAGTTCCCATATTACTTTTCCTCTGCATGTCTATATCTATGTATCTGTTTACACAATGAAGCCTTAACATAGTGAATTGCAACAGCTTTTCTGTTATTAGTTGTTATGAATTGCATTCGATAACCTTTTTTCTTGGGAAATGTTTTTGACATCAAATCCCGAGGGCAGAATCTACTTATTGGATTGAGGAAAGGGCCAATCGAAATTAAATTAATCTTGTCTAGAAATAAAGACAATCGAACCTGCAGTGAAATACCTGTCAAGTTTTTGCAGCTTGAACTGTAATTTTGGAGGTCTGCCTCTGATTGTTTTTGTTTTCTGAAGCCTGTCAAGCTCTCCTTTCTTCTCATGTCAATATTGTAACTTCCTAAGTGTTTTTTGGACTTCTTTTTCTGCTTTTCTTAAATCTTCTAACAATGATCATTGCATTCCCAAGTGTCCTGTAATTCATCGGTATGATTACTAAATGTTTTCGACACACTTTTTGTAATATCTGGCTTTCTTTATACAGGTTTGACTGGGTTGATACATCTGGATCTTTTTGGAGCTCGTATCACAGATTCCGGCACACACTATTTGCGAAGTACGTGATATAATGATGCAATCTAGTAGAAGAAATGTTAAATTATATCTTGTGCTGCATAATTCATTTCTTTTACTTCCAACTTTTGAATTCAAAAGCAAATGTGTGTTTCCTGGATGTCATTGCCTATTACTGTTGTGTTCATTTTTGACCTGAAGTTGTTTGCTTTTGGTGTAGATTTCAAGAATCTGCAGTCCTTGGAAATATGTGGTGGAGGATTGACTGATGCTGGCATCAAGAACATCAAAGATCTTTCTTCCCTGTTGCTACTAAATATATCCCAGAACTGCAACCTAACAGATAAAACCTTGGAATTTTTATCTGGTTTGTTCAGCATTTGCTCTATATTTACTTTTGAGCATCATGATTAACAAAATGTGCGAAAACAAAGTTCAACAAAATGGAGAGCAAACCCTGAAGGAGAAAAACTCATATCTATTGATTGCTCTAGTGTCATGGAATGTTAAAGGTGCTACAGAATTTTAAAGAGTTATTGCAAAGTCAACTTGAAACAGCCACAATCACATGATGTTAGATTTGTTTAAAATCTCTTGTACTATGCAAGCATCATATTTACATGTTTCTTCTATAAATGTGCAGGGTTGACGGGATTGGTCTCCTTGAACGTTACAAATTCTCGTATAACCAGTGCAGGTTTACGACATCTGAAGCCACTGAAAAACCTGAGGTCTTTGACCTTGGAGTCTTGCAAGGTTACTGCCAGTGACATCAGGAAGCTTCAATCAACTGATCTCCCGAATTTGGTTAGCTTCCGGCCGGAGTAGTCGGTGGAGGCCGTATAATCGTACATCTTGTAAATAACTCCTTGTGCAGGAGGAGCTGAGACAAAACATTTAGACTTGTCTGGAATTGTACATAAAACACTTGAAGGGTTGGTTATGGGAGGCTTAAGGAGTATCAACGCTTAATGTGAAGCTAAGAAATTGTATATAAGCTTCCGAGGCATGGCATGGTCATTCTTCACTCTTTCAAGTTGAATGTTTGTACTATGTCCAGCCCAATTTGCTAAAACTGCTCTTCTTATGCATTCTTCTTGCTTATTAGAATGTGCAAAATTAATTTAGTTCATGAACTTGCCAAAACTGAAGAAGAAGAAGAACTAAATAATAGGAAAAAGAATAAATAAATAATTACAAATAATAATTATGATAAAAATACAAATGCTAGTAAATAATAATAAGGGTAGGTAGGAAATAATCTGATTTATACTTAATAAAATTTATTTAATGATTTTTATATGATTTTAATTAATCAATATTACAAAAGTTTTTAATTAATTTGAAAAAATATATTTCTTATGATAAAAAAGTATTTAATATTTCCAATCTAAAAATCCACACACTACGCACTAAAAAATCTAACCCCCCCAAGGCCCCTACAAGGCTTCTGCTGTCTTCCACAATCTTCTCCGTTACAATGGCTTCTTCACTGTCAGTAGACATAGCCACCACTTTACTGTCCTTAACCTGCCGCCGCCGCTCCAACCAGGCGCTGGACTCCCGACTACACGCCACCGTTCTTCCTTTTCTTCCATTTAAGACGCAGACACCTCACTGGTCGTTCTCCGTTAGGGCCGACCGCTCGTTTAATTCTCTTCGTTTCTCCAACAACCCCGCTTCCACTCTCCGCCGGAGGTTCTGCAGTGCCACAACCACTTCTACCTCGCTGAGCGAGGACTCCGACTTGGCTACCAAAATTCCTCCCGATAATCGCATTCCCGCCACCATCATCACTGGGTTTTTGGGGTCTGGAAAGGTACGATCTTTTCCTTTAATCTTTCCAAATTTTATATTTTTAGATATTTAATTTAGAGTAAGTACGTCGTTTGGAAATGGGAACCCTTTCCAAATGATGCCTAGCTTGTGGTCTTTTGCCAGAGATCAGTTTATGATCAAAGTACGCATGTATATCGCAATTTTCTTTTGTTACTCTTTTTCATTTTTTTTTTAATCCAACTGTGAACACGTGATGGCATCAAAATAACCTTCAGGGAGTTAAAGACCGGTCCTGCAGAAGTTTGAGCTGACCAAAATTTCCATTTTTTGAAGTAGGGATTTAGCGAATGATTCTTGTGAAATATGCAGCTCAATGTCTAATGAAAAGGGCAGTGGCTGCATGATTATCCTTTCTGTGTTTGTTATTCGGATTTAGAGTTTGTTTTGCGATGGTTGTTTGCTTATTTATTTTTCGTTTGCTTGTGTTGTTATGCTATGTTGTTATCAACAGACAACATTGCTCAACCATATCTTGACTGCAGAGCATGGAAAGCGCATAGCTGTGATTGAGAATGAGGTGTAGTATTGAATTTTAAATGAGCTTGTTATTGCTTTAGCGTTATTTCATTTTGATTTTTCTCTGCTATCTGATATTCTTTTTCTTTAAGGGGGCAGTCACTTTGGGTTGTAACCTCAGCTGTTTTGATGAGGGGGTTTTACATGGCAGTTGAGACTGACTCGCTGGGTGAAAATATGATTTCTTGAGACATTAATAGTACATGTTGGATAATTGTTTAACATGCAGTTTGGTGAAGTTGACATTGATGGTTCTCTGGTTGCTGCAAAAACAACTGGGGCCGAAGACATTGTCATGCTGAACAATGGTTGTCTCTGCTGTACAGTGAGGGGTGATCTTGTAAGGATGATCTCAGAACTGGTTGAGAGAAAGAGAGGGAAGTTTGACCATATTGTTATAGAGACTACTGGTATGGAATTAATCTGACAATAAGGTTCACATTATGGTTGTCAATTGGAAGGACTCTTTATTACTTATTTCTTTTCCTCTCACCCTAGCTTTTGTAACTGAAGAGCATCTTTTTTCTTAGTTGCTGGTCAGCATAGTTCTGTGGATATGAAGCAGATTTCATGCACATATTCGACCTTGTTTGCAACTGTTATTCTAACACATTCCAAATTTACAATTTTAGGTTTGGCAAATCCAGCACCAATAATTCAGACCTTTTATGCCGAGGATAGTATTTTCAATGATGTGAAATTGGATGGTGTTGTCACCTTGGTTGATGCAAAGCATGCTGCTTTTCACCTAGATGAGGTTAAACCTAAAGGAGTGGTAAATGAGGCTGTTGAGCAAATTGCTTATGCTGATAGGGTTATAGTAAATAAGGTAATTTTCATTTCCAATTTATTGTTCTAAAGAAAAATCAAGTTAGATTTATGGCCATGTTGCCCCTAGGATCATTGAACTCATTAACTTTTATATCTTATAATCCGTTTGTGAGTAAAGATGCTGATTGCATTGTTGAATTCTATCTGTTCCTGACTATCAACTTCTTTTGTGTTATAGACGGATCTTGTTGGTGAACAAGGCATCGCTTCTTTGGTGCAGCGAATAAGGGTTGGTGTCCTAGTTTTGTTTTAAGGCCATCTGTTGCCTTTATTCTTTGTCTTCGAGTATTTGAATTCAAGTTGCATTTGTCTCTGATGCCAGAACATCAATCGCATGGCTCATTTGAAGCGGACACAATATGGGAAAGTTGACTTAGACTATGTACTTGGTATTGGAGGCTTTGATTTGGAAAGGTTTGTTTACTTTTTTGTCTTTCCTTGATACTGCATTTAATTTCTTAATTTTAGCCATGGTCAGATAGGATAGTATTCAATGTCAAAGTAGGATATCTGCATCATGGAAGTTTACTTCTTTTCTGATCAAACCATTTTCCTGCTTGTTGCTTGCACAGTTTTTTGCTCATTCTATATTTGCAACATTGTTCTCCACGGGTTCCTTTGTTCTTTTATATACTCTGTTTAGAGGATGGGATTGGAATGTTGAAGGATAGGGACCTTCAATTGGATGCTGTAAGGCATTTATTCGGTGACTAGAGTCAGATATCCTGTAGAGTTGGAGCCCTTAAGCCAGATTTTGGGATAGCAATTTGAGGAAATGGATCATGCTCAAACATGCATAGGATTCATAATGAAGATTGGTAGATATAGGGGCCTTTTGTTGCTGTCTTTTTTTATTTACTTTAGTTGTTGTTAATTACTCTAATTATTGCTTCCTGCAGAGCTTGTTAATGTGGTTGGTTGCAAAGAAATGCTGTTGAATGATTTATCATCTGCCTGATGTTTTACCTTCCTCTCTTTTCTCTTTTCTTTTTGAATACTTTGGTTGGAGTAGATGCTTTTGTCGCACATACTGATAGTAAATGAAAATAATCGGGTGTAGTTGCTAACTTGAACTGATTCTTTCCAAGGATTGAGAGTGCCGTTGGAGCAGATGCCGAAAAGGGTGATCATGGTCATGACCATGATCATGTTCATGACCACGACCACAATCATGAGCATGGCCATCATCATGATCATGACCACCAACACGGTATGTTAGTGTTTCTTCAATTGCAGTGACTGCTTGTAATACTGTCCTTGTGTTGATAACTTGTTAATTGAGTTCTTTACAATGTTAGAAAAAAGTTATGTTACATCAAGTAATTAGTTTCAGCTGAAGATATATATCACTATATACTAGTCGTGTTCCCACACTACATGTGGAAACCTTTTCCACATTCAAAATAAGGTAATTTTCATTTGCAAAAGATTCTGTATCTGTATAAAATTATACAGAGAAGGATTGAGAGTGCTGTTGGTGCAGATGCCAAAAAGGAAGATGATGGTCATGACCATGATCAAACGATCATGAGCTTGACCATTATCATGATCATCACTACCAGCACGGTATTTCTAGTGTTTCTTCAATTGCAATGACTGTTTATAAGACTGTCTTTGCTTTGATGACTTGTTATCTGACTTCTTTGCAATCTGAGAAAAAAAAACTTTGTTACCCCAAGTAATGAGTTTCAACTGAAGATATCTCGCCATATACTAGTGTTACCACACTACATGTGGAAAACTTATTCACATACAAAATAAGGAAAGTTTATTTTGCAAAAGAATCTTTCTGTGTATAAAATTATACAGAGAAGATTGAGAGGGCTGATGGTGCAAATGCCAGATGCCAAAAAGGAAGATCATGGTCATGACCACGACCATGATCATGAGCTTGACCATCGTCATGATCATGATCACCAGCATGGTATTTCTAGTGTTTTTTCAATTGCAATGATTGCTTACAAGACTATCTTTGCTTTGATGACTTGTTACTTGAGTCTTCACAATTTGAGAGAAAACTTCCGTTACACCAGGTAACCAGTTTCAGCTGATTTCAGCTGAAGGTATATAGCTACAGTTAATTTTCATATTCAAAATAATCTTTCTGTATAAAATTGGAAGGCAAAACTTACTATATAACTGTATATTGTAAAACTAGTTGGCATAAGGATGCTATCATTACAGTTCATATAAATAAAGATTGATAAAAAATCATAAACCAAATAAAATTTGAAAAGAATTAAAATAATGATTTTTTAACCGAATCCAACCATCTCACTTTGATTACTATACGTGTGGTGAAAAGATTATG
Organism: Erythroxylum shatona; assembly: GCA_027568895.1. NCBI lineage: Eukaryota > Viridiplantae > Streptophyta > Magnoliopsida > Malpighiales > Erythroxylaceae > Erythroxylum > Erythroxylum shatona. Next base: position 6,075,047 of record JAOSBK010000005.1, on the reverse strand, counting down.
AATACCACAGTTTTGTAGTGGAGAGGATGCAAATAGTAAAGAGATTGGTGCTGTGACCACCTTTTGTGTTGTAAAATGTTATAAATAGCTAAAGAAATCACATCCCAACTCTTGAAGAGCTTATATTGTAGATATGAATAAGGCATTGTAAAGATCATTTGTGTTGCATATACATGCAAACATTAGACTACACGTTTGGAAAGAAAGCTCATTAAAGAATTTAAAGGTTACCAATAAATTTAATCCTTTAATGTGTAAGTTTGACTATAGTAAGTTAATTAAGGAATTTAAAGACAAAGGTTATTAACTAATTTAAACAATAATGTAATATATAGTCTTGAAAATATAATTATGTAATGTATTTGTAAGTTTTATTCGGCAATAAATATACTTCCATAATTATGTTTTAACCAAAAGATTTTGATTGAAACTGTGCTAAAATGTGAATCCTATGTAGCCAATGTATAGATATTTCTTCTCATTATATCATTATATCTACTTTAATAGATATATAAGGGAATATATATATTTATATGATGGAACCTAAGAAGTTATATAGCCAAATGCCTTTCTAGTAATGAAGATGTTCTTTGGCATTTTCCTGTTGCTTTCTTTCAATTATTAAGTTGTCGGATATGAAAGAAGCCTCCACGGTGTTGATTGTTTAGCGCTCAGAAATTTATCGTAGATTTTCGTAGGTTTATCGAAGATGGACAAATGTCAACATAAATACCAACGAAATGCCGGTGGTTTGTTAAGTTTGTATATGTGGACTTGCATTTTGTTATCTAGAACATGCTTATCGGAAATTTGATGTACATTTGTGAATACTTTTTTGCATTTTTCTTGTGGTGATTCTATAAACTATTATCAAAGTTGCGAATTTTGGTTTACAGAACATCACCATTCACATGATCACACACATGATCCTGGTGTTTCTTCTGTTAGTATTGTTTGTGAAGGAAACCTGGACCTAGAGAAGGTGCGTTTTACTAAGTGATTCGAGTATTTGGAGCATTTATGGAGTTTCTTACGGATTTATCATCATATTTTGCTTAATTTTTCAAAAAGTGCGTACTACTGATGGCAAAAGAATGGTGTTCTTGTCTTTTTCTCAGGCTAACATGTGGCTAGGCACTTTATTATACGAACGCAGTGAGGACATATATCGGATGAAAGGTCTTTTATCTGTTCAAGGAATGGATGAGAGATTTGTGTTTCAGGTAAGATGCAGAATTCCATACTTGCCAACTTTCTGGAATAAGAAAGTTACTGGTATACTTCCATGAAATAAGGATAGTTCACGGATATGTTGCTACGTGTACTCAGTCTAGGGTAAAATGTTTTTGTTTATTTTTCTGGTGTCGCTGATTTAAGACAGTGGTAGTCAAGTCTCAAGGGTCGGTTTTGATAATTTGGGTTCTAACTTGACACACACTCTGGTCTGTTGTTTTGCAGGGTGTTCATGACATATTTCAAGGATCACCTGATCGGTTATGGGGTGTAGATGAACCCAGAATCAACAAAATGGTGTTTATAGGCAAGAACTTGGATCAAAAGGAAATAGAAAAAGGGTTCAGAGCTTGTTTACTGTGATTACCAACAGGAAGCTTTTCCCAAGTCTTGGGCCATTGGCATCTTGTAAAATGCGTGACAGTTGAGGGAACAATATTGCTACTCGAGCAATCGAGCATTATTTTAACATCAATCTGGTCAAATATTACGCAATTATATGTCATTATCCGATGCACCTCTTATCATCTTATGCCATTTGTTTAAGAGTGATTAGATACGTCATTACTTCTTTCATATTTTGACTAGAATTTGGTTAAAAAGTAAGTACCATTAGACCAATATATATGATCGGATTTAAAGATAATTATGAACACTATATTATACACCCGCACACACGTTAAGTCCATAAGAATACGTTTGGAAAAATGGTTTTGAGATACGAAAGGAGGAGGTGGGTCATGTAATAGCCATTTTAATCCCAACTCATAACAGAGGACATCTTTTCTGTTTAATACAAACAAAGTATGAAGCATGAAGGCTGACAAAGTATCAAACTAGAATCTTTGGAAGATGGAGAGAACGAGTGTACTTGAATAAAAGAGGGCATCTTTTCTTTTTAACTTTAATGTCCATAAGCTCATAATTGCTATAGATACTAAAAAAATCTCAGTAAGATGCTTCATTTCTGCTTATAGAAGATTAAAAAAAAAAGGGTACTTTTGCATCTTCGGCTACCAAGTTGGATCAGGAAAGCTAGTAACAGATACCTACATTACCTTATACTAACCAGATCCGAATTTTGATTCTGAACACAATGACATGCTAACTTCATTCTTATTTTCAATTCTCAAAAAAAAAAAAACTTCATTTATTATTTTCTCGTTTAGCTGGTAATCAACCAAGTGTTTTTTTTTTGTTTTATGTTTTTTTTTTTTGAAGCGCTCCTATTGGCTTGATAAATGATGACAGAAAGCTTGTGTCTTAAATACAGAGCTCATTCGAAAAGTTCCATTCCACTCTCTACTTTTAACAGTAAAGCACATCTAAATTTAACCATCATCCATACAAACAGTACAACTAGTGAAACTCACAAGTGGAAGTTCCTGGCCCCTTAGGGGGGATCCAACTAGCTGTGGAGGTGAGTCTTCAAATAGTCTTTAATTTAGAGATCACGAGTTCGAGATTAGGTTATCGAACATTCACCCCATGAATGTTTGGTAAGCAATCATGACACAAAAGTGAAAAACAGATAAATAGATGATTCTAATACCACCTCAATTCAGACCATCAATAATGAGCTCTCAAACAAGATTACCGAGTAAAATCTAGTCCAGTTCCTCCTCTGCACTCACTGGGGCAACTTTCTTGATCGAAAGACTGCAAATTTATTAACATCTGAGTAAGAAAACTGAATCCCATTATCATTCAACAATCCTTCAATCAATTTCTTATCTTTTTCGGGGTCTTTACTCTCACATTCAATCTCATAACTCGTCCCAAAATCATATATCGTCTCATCAAGCTCCAAGTTCAGGTTTTTCCAATCAAAAACCTGTCTAATATTCCTGAAACCACCTAAGCACACAAACCCATCAATGTCTTTAACTCCAAACTCCTCTCGAACTCTATCCATAATCTTTGACGGCTCCAACAACCCCAATCTCGAAGGCTCTGCCACGCACGTGCGCCCCATTTGAGGGTCGATGGGCTCCTCCTGCTCTTCTACGCGACTAATGCCATTAGACATTAAAGGTTTGGCTTTGAGTGAGAGGACACAGCGTGAGTCGAGGTTGTAGAATCGGATACGGAGGGCTGCGAGGCGTGTGGCGAGTTGTGAGGTTTTGGTGTCGAAGAAGAAGTTTTCTTGGACATGGGTTTTGACGTGAAAAGCAGAGAGTAGAGAAGAGAGCTTTTGGTGGGATTGTAAGTCTGGCAGGCGAAGTTTCACTTCAATTTCCATGGCTCTGTTTGGTGAATGGGAAAATCCAAGGACAAAGATGCGTACTTCTCTGCTTTTGTATCCGCTAGGTGGTAATCTAGTCTACGAATAGAGACAAGTTCCAAAATCTTGTGATTGGAAGGGGGAGATAACAGTAAGAATATAGCTGATGTTAGCAGGCATAGGATCATAATGTAGATGGCGTACATGACGGGGACTAATTTAATGTTACATCACTTAAGCCCAAGAGCATACTAGACTTATTTATTTATTTTTGGACTTCGTTTTATTTTGGGCTTTTATGAATTTTAGCCCAACCTTTTATTATTTGAC
>JAOSBK010000005.1:6057169-6070678 GCA_027568895.1 Erythroxylum shatona | reverse complement strand
AATGCAAATGATGTTATATTTTAAGTAATTAATGAATAATATTTTAACTAATTACATTGTAATTAACTAATTAATTATATTTTAATTAATTAATTACATCTTCATTATATTTTAATTAATTAGATTTTAATTAATCATTTAATTAACTAATTATATTTTAATTATACTTTAATTAATTAAATATATTTTAATTAATTAATTAGATTTTATATTTTAATTATATTAAATTAAAAATTAAAAAAATTAGTATTGATAGGAATCAAACCCATTCCTCCCATACATGAAAGGTACAGACTATTACCTAAAATTTGGATATGAAAAAACCATTCAATCAATCATAATAATCAACTAATCGTAACCATTCATTTTATTCCTATTATTTTATTCTCATTCCCTATGACTAAAGACCTGTTTACACGTAAAAACAATATGTCACTATTGCTGTTTTAAGTTTCAACTTTCAACAAATTACCCAAATGGTGAGTGACAGGAGAGGAGACAATGAGAGAAACAGTGACATTAATTGCAAATGACAATGACAAGATCGGACTGGCAGGAAGGAAGGAGAGAAAGGGTCAGATTAACGGGAAAGCACAGCGACACCGTCAATAAGGAAGTTGCGTGGGAGTTAGTAACGAAAACTATAACTTTGTCCTCACTTCTTTCCTTCACGTAAAGGCACATACCACACAGATAACAAATGCCCCTTTTTTTTTTTTTTCTCACAGGTATTTTAAAAGAGTTTTAACTATAAAAAATATTTTTAAGCTATTTATATCTAGATTAATCTTCATTTGAGTTGAGCAGGTTCTTTGTGAGAGGCAAAGCTCTGATCCCAAGTTTTAAACGACTGTGTATATAAGGACGATTCGAACTCGTAACTTCATTTAAGCTAAAAGAACCCTTTACTAACTCACCTGAGCCTGGGTTATAACAAATGCACCTTTGGCGTACCATTATCGCAATAATGCAACGATTTTGAAATCGGACTGGTTGACCGAAACAAATATGAACTTAGAAAAACAGGCCAATGTTTTTGAAAAATCGGTTAACTGTTAAACTTTAGCCATCTTTCTAAACGCGTAGGACCCGAGAGCGTCAAACTCTCTTCCTGTCTGCAAAGCTGCCTCTTGACTACCGATCTATGCATGCCCACTAATTGAGATTGAAGGATAGATTAAGAACTCTTTTGATTTTTTTTCATTTTAATTCTCTTAAATAATTTAAACAATAAATTCTATTTATATTCTTTATATTTTAATTAAACATTTATTTTAAATTATAATTGTTAAAAATGAATCACTATTTTTATCCTTAAAAATACTAAATTTATTTATTCTCACTAATAAATTATATTTGTAATTCTTTATTTATCTCTTGAAATTTTTTTAATAATTGTTTTTTATCATAAGTTTGTTTAATTAAATTGAATTATTAATTAGTATATATAAGTAATTTTATTTAAGAACGCATTAAAAATAATATTTAAATTATAAAAAAATTATGTTTAAAGGATATTAAAAAAAAGAAGTTAGAATAAAGTTCTATTAAACATAATTTAATTCTTACGAGCTTTCAATAAAATATTTAATTTTATATTATATTTTTATTTGTTCTTATAATTTTTATTTATTATTTATTATATACTAATTTTTATATACCATTTTAATTTCCACCAACTTTAAGGTAGAGGCGGGCACGAAGATGCTTAGCAAGGGGGCCCACGAAAGTCTCTTCTTCGCTAAAAAAAGAGAGGAATAAACATAAATGATGGAAATTAAGAAAAAGGAAAATGAAAAACGGGAAGAACACGCAGGTTGTGGGGGTGGCTGGTGGATGTGGTGGGGGTTAGAGAGAGAGAGAGATTGTCTTTCGAGAAGAAAGCGAAAGAGTTTCTGGGAAAGCGACGTAAAATTATTAACAGATTTAAGAAAAACGCGGCTGAAGATGGTCGAAGCGATCCTCTGAGATCTTCCTGTAAAAGGCAGTAATAGAAAAAAAGGGTTAAAAAGATTCTTGGTTTCTTTTTTTTTTAGTTGCTGCCTTTTTTTTTTTTTTTTCCGATCTATCCATCAAGCTATCTTCGCCCACCCCCACCCCACCATTTCGTTACATTTCTTTCTCTTGAAGAAATATTTCAATCCTTCTCGTTTGGTAGAAAAGAAAATCAATTACAGTATTCATATTCTCAACCAAAATATCAAATTACTTGCCTCAACAACAGCAAAAAGCAGCAACCCCACGTCCTTTCTCCATGTTTCTATGGTAATCCCCCGTGCCCTTTTGCCTTTTCTTTTGGATTGCTTGCTGCCGAGGGCATTCCTCGATTCTTTGTGGACCATTTCCATTATAGCCCCTTGCTTATTTTTTCTTATTTACGTTCTCTCCTTGTTCTCTCTTGCATGGTTTTCCAGCGCGGAGACTAATTGAAAACGAAAGCCTGGCGACCCGTATTATGCGGTTTTTTTCCAAGAGAGATACATTTAAAGTAAATATGAGGGACCCTGATATGATCTTCTTCGTCAAAAGTCGAAGCTTTCCGCTTTATTGTAACGTAGTTCTGTAAATTTGTAGTTTATGTAAATTAAAAGCGTCAATCTGGGTATTGTAACAGCAGTTGGTTTTGCTGTCGCTGGCGTGATTGTTGTGAGTTGAAGGGGGTTGGTTTTGAATAGGAAACCCGGCGATATTCCATAGAGTCCTGGCTGGGGGTAGATATTATTGTTGCTACCGCCTCCACTATCCTATTTGGTCCATCAAGCAATGGGGGTTAGATGGCAGCTAATTGGATTTAATGTTTTAATCTTCTTGGTTTCGATTATTGGTCTTAAAGTTCAGCGGTGTTGGTCGCTTAATGATGAGGGTAAATTTTGTGTACTCTTTTGTCCGTAATGATGTATCTTGTTAGCATACGAAAGGTGCTATTCTGATATGTAAATTTAATGCGTGTACGAATGCAGGACTGGTTTTGCTGGCCTTCCGGGCCAGAGTGAATTCTGATCCGTTTGGTGCCTTTTCTGATTGGAATCCCCGTGACAGTAATCCTTGCTCATGGTCTGGTGTTCATTGTGTAGCTGATAAAGTGCAGATACTGTAAGTCCCTATTGTTGTTTAACTTGATAGAGTTTTTACACTCTATGTTGCTATAGAGTGTTCGTTTGAGATATTCAAGTATCATCTTTACTATAGAGCGTTCTGGAATAAAGGAATTTACGTATTATTACAAATGATGATTTTGTTGCGTCTTTGATGGAATGATATACTACTATTTGATTATAGAACTTCTTGGTCTTGGATTTTACATGGTGGAAACTGATCAATGAAGTTAATTAATCTTCTGTTGTATACTTTCAGGGATCTCAACAGCCAATCTTTGGAAGGGACATTGGCACCTGAGCTTGGAAAACTTATTCACTTGAGATCTCTGTAAGGATTCATGACGTTGACGTTTCTTAAAATTGATTAAGACTGGGATTTTACTGACTCTTCCATTCACAATAATGTGCTTACATCTCCTGATTTTGATCCCACACACAAACATGTATATTGATGCTGCTTCAGAAAATTTCCTTTGGGAGGTTATTCAATTGTTTTCTGTAAATGATGCAGTGCTTAAGAAAGTTAGAGTTTGTGCATGTGGGGCTAGACATGTAGGCTATATTACTAGATATTGCTGCTTGAATACTGCAGCATCAAATTTTCTTTTAGCCATTATATCATGGAGCTTAAATGGTTTTCCATTATCAACATCTTCATCAATTGGAGCCTGCCCTTACCTTCCCTTTGGCATTCCATTTATGATTCGCTTAATTTCTTAGGCTAGTTCGTTGCGTAATCTATGGATCTAGTCATTCAACCTGCATTTTCATCTTTGTTCAGGTTTTGTTTGAATTATTGTGCGCATGATAATTCATTTTGTTTTCAACTGGCCTGCTTAGTATCACCTTTTCCTCTTACATCTGGCTTTCATGGTATTGCAATTCCCATTTTGTATTCCATTTTCAGCAGAAGTCCTATCTTGTATCAAATATAAAATCTGTACAACGCAAGTCTGATATTATTGTCTTTATACTATCTGTTAATCTTGTTTCCTTGAATTGTATCTGAACAATGCTCTGTTTGATGTTAGATTCTGTCATAATTTTTGGTTGTATGCCTCATAATTGATTTTGATATTTCTTGAGATGATGTTTTAGATTTATTAACTTTGAGGATCTTTATACAATAATCTCATCATTTTGCATTCTTTTTATGCCGTTATATACCATACAGATTGCTGCATGCCAATCTAATTTATCTTCATAATTCCTTTTTTGTTTTCATTAACAGTATTCTCTTCAAGAATCATTTCTCTGGTACAATTCCTAAAGAGATTGGAGAACTCACGAAACTGGAGTTACTGGACTTAAGGGATAATAACCTAAGTGGAACGGTACCAGTAGAAATTGGAAAATTAACATCACTGAATTGCTTGTGAGTTAGCTTTCATTGTTTAAACTGCTGGACATTATGTCTTTTTTTTATCTCTGTTGAGATAGTCTGTCCTCATAGGTTGCTTTGTGACAATAATATTGAGGGTGGCATTCCTCCCGAGATAAGGAATCTTAGCCAGCTCTCTGAATTGCAATTTGATGAAGACCTTGCAGCAGCACCCACTAGAATCAGCTGTGTAAATCGAAAGTTAGGGCATTGGTAAGTGCTTCTTTCAAAATTTTCCCTTTTTACTATGATTCATAAACTAAGGTCAGAATGAGTTAATCGGGAATTATACAAGATATTTGATGTTCTATGTGTGCAGTTGATTCTTTTTAAACTGAGATCCCATTCAAGTTCCTTCTTTAGCATTTTGAATCTGAGTATCAATTATGTCTCATATGATTAAACATATTAAAGCTCTAATTTCCTTCTAATTTTTCTGGATCGACATATTGAATAATGTTAACTTCTTGAACCTTTCTGACTAAAAAATTTAGCAGAAGGTGATTTTAAACAAAAAAGAATGTTGAGTTTCGAAAATGGTGATGCTGTGACTGTTATCTTTAAATGAATCTCACTATCATTTCCTGAAAAATGCGTAGGCTGTGCAAATTCAGTCCACAATCATTTGGAAGTCCAACTAGCTTCTTTTAATTTGGTTTTGTCTGCCCATGCTTGAATTATCTTTTTCTAATTTGCTTACTGTGATTGATGATGAAGGCAGTTAAGCTTCTTCTATGTTTTTTTATCTTACTGTGTCTATTTGACAGCATGTGGCAGAGTGGTCTGAAACGACTGAACAGAGCTGGTTCTTTTATAATTCCAATTAAAGGAGCCTTAACAGATTATCTCAACTCCTTACGGCTGCAACAGTATGGAGTTAACATTCTTGTCTTTGTTGATGTTAGAGATCAATGTGTTATATTTACATCATAATGGGCTCCATTGCTTACTTCTTTCTGAAACCGTCATCCTTTCTTACTAGGTTTAAACTTGGAAAGCATTTTCTAAATGGCTTTGGAGACAGTAGCTGTGATAAGCCTTTAAGTGAGTAGAAATGATTTCTCCAATCATGGCTTATAGAACAGAAACAATTATACTTGGAGAGACAATGACCTAATTTTTGCACTGAGCAGGTTCATCTGTGCCATACTTGGTCCAAAATGTAGAAATTGTCAAATTTGCTCGCCGTAGACTATTTGATCAGTCTATTAACCTCGCAGCTGCACCTGCTAGTGGTGGCTTAGCCTCTCAACAGATCATTGCTCTTCCAACTACCCGAAGTAGTGGGTCCTTCCCAGCTGTACCAAATGCCAAAAAGAAGCCTCTGTCTCCTCCAGCTGATTCTCCACCAAAAGAAACCAACTCCTCAAGTGAGGCTGTTGGGACGGGAACTAAACCACAGTCTGCATCTTCAGGAAATACATGGATTTATTTCTTAATCATTCCAATTGTCGCTGTCTTGCTCATTGTTTTTGCTGGTCTGATCTTTGTTTTCCGGAAGCGAGTAGCAACAACCATCGGTCCTTGGAAGACTGGACTGAGTGGACAGTTGCAGAGAAGATTTGTCACAGGTTATTTATCTTGTACTTTGAAAAGACAATATGAAATCCGTATAATGAACTTCAAATTGATTATGATTAACCACTTGATTTGTCATTTTGTTGTTGTAACACCTTTGGCTTTAGATACCCAGCTTAGGTTTAGTTTTGCTTCAATTGTTAAACTATCTTCAATATTTAAATCTTGATGCCCAGGGGTTCCAAAGCTTAATCGACAAGAGCTGGAAACTGCATGTGAGGATTTCAGCAACATTATTGAAACTCTTGATGGTTGCACTGTATACAAGGGAACACTATCCAGTGGAGTTGAGATAGCTGTTGTGTCAACGGCAATTACTTCTTCCAAGGACTGGTCAAGGAATGCAGAGTTGGCTTACAGGAAAAAGGTCGGTCCCCTTATGTTGGCTAATTTAAAGATATGACACCCTAAGAATAGATGCTATAATTTCGAGATCTGCATTTCTTCCGTTTTCCTACTTAACAAATTTTATTTTGCTTTAATCAAAACCTTTTGGTTGATTTTCTTACTCTTCCTGTTTTTCTTGGCATATTGCAGATTGATATGCTGTCACGAGTTAACCATAAGAACTTCGCCAATCTACTTGGATATTGTGAAGAGAATGAACCTTTCTGTAGGATGATAGTGTTTGAATATGCTCCAAATGGAAGCCTCTTTGAGCATCTTCATGGTAATACGCAAACCTGGAATATTTATTTCAGGTTTAGTCAAATATTATAGTGGTAAAGGTTGAGAGTTTGTCTTTTCAGTTAAAGAAATGGAACATCTTGACTGGAGTGCAAGGACGAGGATCATCATGGGAACTGCTTATTGCCTTCAGTATATGCATCATGATCTGAATCCCCCTGTAGCACATTCAACCTTGAATACGCATAATATCTATTTAACTGATGACTATGCTGCGAAGGTACATCCTTCTTCTCCTCCATGATTCATCTTTTGCTACTCCTTCTGTTAATTTACTTGTTATTTATGTTTCCTCCCTCAGATTGCTGAGATTTGTTTCTCCGCACCAGCTGCATCGAAACGTAAGATATCATCTGACAGTGAATCAGAACATTCTACTCTGCCACCGCTTGCCGATCCAGAAACAAATGTGTACGGGTTTGGGATTTTGTTATTGGAAATAATTTCTGGAAAGCTTCCATACTCAGAAGAGCAAGGACCTGTTGAGAAATGGGTAGGTTGTGATAGAACTTATTTTAATTCTTTGCTCTGCCATTCATCTGAATATGGCTCCGATTTACTGGGATGGCTAGTGTCTGACCAAAGATATAATCATAAACTTTTAGGCTGCTGAATATTTGAATGACAAGCGCAGCATCAGCTGCATGATTGACCCAACACTTAAGTCCTTCAAAAACAATGAACTTGACGTGATCTGCGAAGTTATCCAAGAATGTATCCATCCAGATCCAAGAAAGAGACCAACAATGAAGGAGATCACTTCCAAATTGAGGGAAGTGATTCCCATCTCTCCCGAGCAAGCAACTCCAAGACTCTCTCCCCTATGGTGGGCTGAACTTGAGATTTTATCTGTGGAGGCAACTTAAAGTCCATTCATGACTCTCTTCTCCCGTGTTGTAAGTCACGTCTCTCTCACTCTCTGTGTATTGATTAGCTTTTGAACTGGTGATCTCCCCACCACACAACACCACCAATTGCCGTCAACTTCTCACCCCTCTTTTTGTCTCTTTGGTCTTAAACTGCCCTATAATTCATTCGATTCAATTCTTTTGTTCCAACTTCTCCTTGCCATTCCATTGCAACAAGAATGTGTGATATATATTGTTTCTTTTAAGGATTATCATACTCCCAAATGGTCCAAATGTATGGTTTCACTATTGAAGTTTGTGGTGTACAAATACTAACATATAGCACTAGGATGGTGATCCTAGTGAACAATATTAATTGTGAGGCTTATTCCTATACTTAGGTTGTCGGTGTTCTTGGAACTAATGCTTCATATCTTATTAGCAGTTGACTAACTGGATTGATTAGGCCCTTGGTAACCAAACTGGAGATCTCTCTTGTAATTTGTTGGTACTATTTCATGGTGTATGAGGAGCTCCATAGTCGCATTTGTACATGCCAATGAAATGAATACAGATGAATCCAAAATAGCCCATTTTTGGTAGCAAAACCTGGAAACTTTAATAATTTCTTTAACCAGTCTGTTCTGGGATATCGATACAATATTCAGACAAAGTCGGCATATTGAGGATGCTTGTCAAATGCCAAGTATCGCCATATAAAAGACCTTGTGCAATCCTTAGTCACGTGAAGTCTAATGACCGTACAGCTGTAATGTGAATCATTTCATTGCCCCAAGTCAGAAACTGCAGCATGTAATCAAATACTTACGCACCAAGTACTTGCAATCAATCAGCTGCTTGAGTCCGCGTTCATTTGTTGCCATATCCCACAAATCTAAGCTTGGATGGATGCCTGTACTCGAATGGGAATGCTGCAAAATTTTAGCCATCTATCATATTGAAAAAACACTAACAATTGGAGTAAAGCTTATGTTTATAGAGGTAATTTATATTAAACAAAACGCTAACAAATAAAAATAACATTTGATATGTTTATAGAGGTAATTTATAATTTATAATTTATTTTATGTATTTGCACAAAGTGCAGTTTTGTATAAGCTCAAATGACAGCTAAATAATTAATTGATTTCTTAGAAAAATTCTTTTGACAAAAACTCTACTGATATAAGCCTATCCAAGTGGTGTTAAGTAAGACTGACTATTATGCCATTATTCTTAATTGGTAAGATGTATGACATTATGTGATACGTCATCATGTTTAAATTTCAAGTATACGTGGCATTCTAATAACAACTTGTGAATTGTTTAGTATATGGTTAATTTGAGAACATAAGGAACTTACAGGAAAAGATGTGAAAACTAAGAAGCAACACAAGCACAGCCAGAAGCCAGGGCTAGTTTGGACTAAAACAAGACCTTTGTGTTTTCACAGACTGTTTCTTCTGTTCAAGATAGTTTGCACCCAAAATTGATTCAACCCTACAAAAGAAGTACACAAGACAACCAGTTTAACTTCCTAAGTTGGAGCAAAAACCGAAGACAAACCCAAAAGTCTACATAAAGAAACACAAACTAAACTTCTAATAGTTGAACATTACTGTAACTTCTTTTTCCCAAGTGCCTGAGCTGTAGCTGAAGCATACTAAAAGCAGCCAAGAAGTCCAAGCTCTGAAGTGGGCTAAGAACATCCAAAACACCCTTCAAAATCCTCAATCTGACACAATCTGCCGCTTTCATAACCTTCTCTAAACCTGCCATAAGTCCACTCAACGCCACCTCCATTAACCCTTCCACGTGGTCGCCGACTGAGTCACCGCCGTTCCTGACTTGGCTCGCTAACCGAGCCAACTCGACCATCTTTCGGTCCGCCAAAGCCACCTGCTGCCTCTCCATTTCTCTCTCCACCTTCTCTTCCTCCGATCGTACTTTCATCTTCAATTGCTTGATCTCTGTCAGCTGTTCCTGAGTTAACTCTGTTAGACTCGGCCCCGGAAACCCAGTCGTTCTCATCGACTCCAGGAGCTTGAACATCATCGAAGGTTTCCACCCTGTTATCCACAAATACGCCTTCTCTAAAGGGCTAATCCATGTTGGACAGAAGAAGGCGAGGACGTCGTCGTGTGCTGACGCCCATTTAAGGGTGTAATATTCCTTGTAATGCTGTGTCACCTTTGACACCAGATGTTGTACTTCTTGCTCACTAATAACTTGCTGGCTTGATACCCTAAGTAGTTGCTGCAGATACTCATCAAGTTGATACACCCACTTCTCAAAAATCTCAGAGAACGTCTCTTCAACTTTATTATTCATTTCTTTTTCACAAGTGATAAAGAGGGTAGGCTTATATATGCATACGTGCCATGCCACAAGTGATATTATTTAAAAAAGACAGAAATTTTTAGGTGGAATGAATGGTGTGTAGATTTTGCATGGTTTGACGTTTTAGGGATGCTAAGGGGCAAGGGTAATGCTGTGCAGTAATGGAGGTTAATTTGGGTTTTCGGGAAAATTGTATGATGTTTCATAGTGATCGTCACTTTCAAGGGAGACAGAGAGAGAAGGATAAACTTGACTTTTGACTCAATTGAAGCGTCATCCACCATGCACCCCACCACCTGGAGTTTGAGGTTTGTAATGTTGGCAAACGTGTCAGTTGAGGAGTCAATGTGGGGTTCAACGTGGAACCCAAATAGATGGGCTTCACTGTTGCTCCTCGTCTTCTTCTTCTTCTGCTGTTTTGTTCACTTTTTACTAGGACTACTCAGACTCAGCACTCACCCCACTTGATCTTAATGACTACTCAGGAAAACATAGAACGCAGTTAATGGCTATTACGTCTGCCGACTGTGAGTCTTACTTCTTATCGAAGTGTAGAATACCTCACCGTTCTGGCTGACATACGCCGATACCAGAAAATTATTGGTCAAATTGCTAATCTAAAACGTAAATTTTGGAAAATACCAAAATTAAATTACAAAAATTTCAAATTTATCCCAAAATTTAACCCTAATCGTCGAACCCTTTACTCTTACAAGCTGGTTAGGTCGGCTGTGCTAGGCCCAAGGCTCAAGTCCACACGTCCACGGCCCAAGCACAAGTCTACACATCCACGATTCCTTTTCAGGTGTTAGTCTCCCATGCAAACACAAAGATCTACGTGAAGAGACCTAAACCTAGCGTCTATCCCATATATAAGGTATTATTCTGCTTCGATACAGGTACAAAACTAGAACCCTACTTTTCTTTGCTTTACAGCAACCCTAAAACCCTCACGAAAAGACTAACTTGAGCGTCGGATGGGCTTGCCGGGCACTAACCCCCCGCGTGCCTATTTGTTTTGCAGGAGCTACAGAGCTAAAATTGAATAGCTTCACGGATCCAAGCAGCAACATGCAGCCTCGCCAGAATCAGGCTGAACCAGAGTACTTTAAAAATTAGGAAAATTCTTATAAGAACAACCCAATTCTACACTCATATAAGTGACTCCATCAATTATATACTGTAATAAAAAACGACACCCATAAGGGATATGAAATTCATTATTAGCTCAACTCATTCTCACTTAAAGTATAGTTTAGCACTAATCACAAATCGCAAGAGGGACAAATATTTGTCAGTGCCTTTCAAAATCAATTAATGACTTTGTTATTACCCATATAAGTCTAATTTGTGGGATCGCGAATCACATAGGTTCAGTTACTATCATTCTTGATATCTTGTATTGGCTTAGTCTCATTCCCATCGTTGTTTCAAATATTTGTTTCTTTCGCAATAGTTTAGTCAGATGATCAGTTAGATTCATTTATGACTTTAGATAATCAATGGAGATGATTCCATCTTTAAGAAGAAGCTTTAACCCTTCATGTCTTAAACGAATGTGACTATTTTTTCCATTAAAAGTTTTAAACTTGCAATCACAATGCATAGACTCGGAAGATGTTGGTTTTATTCCTAAAGGAATAATTTCTAAGAAATTTTATAACCATTCAGCCTCATTTTTAGCCAACTCTAGAGCCACAAATTATGATTCCATTGTCAATTTAGCAATAATAGTACGTTTTACTAATTTCTAGGTTATTGCACCTTCACCAAGAGTAAATACATATCCACAAGTAGATTTTATCTCAACTAGATTAGAGATCCAATTAGCATCGTTGTATCCTTCTCATACAGCGAAAAATCAGCTATACAAAATTCCATAATTTATAGTACCTTTCAAATATTTCATTAGTTTGACTAAAACATCCCAATGATCACGAATATGATTATGAGTATACCTACTTAATATAAACATGACATAAGTTATTTTAGATCATGTAAAATTCATTAAATGCATCATACTCCCAGTAATCTAAGCACACTCAAATTTAGCCATATGATCACTTCTATTTTTTATGAAATGAGCGTTAGTATCGTAAAGAGTACAAACTAGTTTCACATTAAAATAATTGAGCTTCTTAAGAAGTTTCTCAACATAATGTTCTTATGATAACATTATATCATATTTATTCCTTATGATTTTAACACCCAAAATGAATCTTGCTTCTCTCATATCTTTCATATCAAAATGTGAAGCGAAAAAGTTTTAAGTACTATATACAACACTAATATTGGTACCAAAAGTAAGCAAATCATCCACATATAAACTAAACTAATGATCACACATTCTCTATCAATAACTTTAGTATACACCCATACATCCACTTCAATAGAAGAGAAACCTTCGCTTATTAGAACTTGATCAAAATCAAAATTTTCATGTCATTGTTTAGGAGTTTGTTTAAAACCATACAAAGATTTTCACAATCTATAAACTTTGATTTCGAGCTTAGGCAAAACACAACCTTCAAAATGTATATCACGCAAATTTTTTTATTTAAATCACCATTTAAAAATACAGTTTTGACAATCATTTGATAAATAAATAAACTATGGATAGAAGCTAAAGAAATCAAAATACAAATTGATGAAATTCTAGTTACTTGAGCATAAGCATCAAAATAATCAATATTATGTTTTTGAGTAAAACCTTTAGCAACCAAAAGAACTTTATATTTATCAATAGAATCATCAGGTTTAAATTTTCTTTTGAAAATTCATTTGCAGCCAATAAGTTTAACACGCACCTAGTGGTAAATCTCATTTTTAATGGCTTCTTTCTAGAAATGGTATATCAAAAGAAGAAATTACATCAAAAAATGATAACAAGTGTAAAAATCGTTTATGAAGGATAATTCTTTTCTTGGTCTTTTACTCCTCAACAACTTGGAGTTTTCACAATCAATATTAACAATTGGAATATAAGAAGTTTTTTTAAATGGAAAAATATGTTAAAAAAATTCAACATTTTTTGTCTCAATGATATTGTTACTATCAAGTTCATCACTTTTTTAAACAAAAAATCTATAAGCAACACTATTATTAGCATAACTATAAATATGCAATCAAAAGCTTTTGAGCCTAATTTCCTTCTCTTGTGACAAGGCAACATCACAATATCAAGTCAGCCTCATACTTTTAAATATTTTAAATTTGGAGGGTAACCTCTCCATAACTTATATGATGTCCTACTAGTTCTCTTATAAGAAATTCTATTTTGTAAATGACATTTGATTGGGTTGTTTTATGGCTGATTCCTTCTTTTTCACAATAGTCATCAAACAAAATATATGACCTCCTCTATTTTATCGAATTCCTTTTATTTTCCTATTTAACAGTTTTCTATCTTAGCTTTATATAATAAAAGTATACTAAAAGCCTTGTCTTTATTTTTTTTTCCAAATATACTTTACTATATCTAGAAAAATCATCTATAAAAATTATGTAATATTTCTTACCACCTATAGATAAAGTTTGTTTTAGATCACTAAGATTAGTACAAATTAAAATTAATAAT
>JAOSBK010000005.1:6029327-6049238 GCA_027568895.1 Erythroxylum shatona | reverse complement strand
AAGATAACCTGAGAAAGTGGATTCATTGCAAATTCAGGTACCGATAAGAATTCATCAGCCGAGACGAATCCTTTTGCATTTCGGTCTAGTTGGCAAAACCTCTGATACAGTGACACTATTTCTTGCTGAGAAACTGTGTTTGAAACCCAAAAATCATCATATTGAGAACCAGAACAAGTATTAACTGTAAATGAATAACCAAAGTGAAAAGGCAAACATAAAAAGCAGCAGAAAGACAAAAATACAGAACTAAGACTAATTAAAATAAACAAAAGTTATATATAACTTACCCAGATTATGGCAGTGTTCTTGAACCGCTTCTATATCATATTGAGTTAGCATCGACGACGCGTTCCCCATTGTTATCCTAAAAAGTGTAAAGTACAGAACTTTAAGAAACTGAAACAACAGTCAATCTTCCGCCAAAATACCCATCGATAAAAAATTAAAAAGAAACAAAATTTCAGAGTAAAAAGTTGATGAAATCATGAAACTCCAGGAAATTGAATAGACAACAAGTTAAAATGATCGAACTGCAGTGAACACATAAAACCCAATCCAAATCCAAATTGTCAGAAAGATAAGAACACTTTATCTAGTCACTTAGCAACTGCCAAAAAAGCGACAAACATTTTACGAGAGAACTGATGAGGGTGCTTACTAGTTCAACCAAAAAGATAAGATACAGAAACAAGAAAATTCAAATGTCTGAAGGTTTTGAAGTGATGTGGCTACGTATGGATTATGGAATAGAGATAAGAAGCGATCGGGGGCTTATATAACAAAAGGTGGGATCTACCAACCTAGTGGCCATCGAACTCCACTAAGGCCTGTCCCAAACTGGCGTAGGTTTTGTCGCTGTCCCACTCCCATGCCACCAAAATCCGTATAAATTTATCATAATAAATTATTAATTTAAACAAAATATGAAATCAAACGAAAATAAAAAGTTGTTAGATCTTTTTCTGATCATCATTATCCAAAAAGCCCCACCCTATTTGGAGGAGTTGCAGAACTGACAAGGAGTCCTGCTCCTGGTCCACAGACACCTGTAAGCCATGAGTTACATGTATCTGCAATTTGTACTATCTTTAACCCAAATGTTTGTCGCTAGGTTTGCAGTATCTTCATTATTAATAGTTATCGCATTCCTTACGAAAACACTGCATTTACATTTAATTGTTGATGGGAAAGGGAATGGATATGTTTAAGGTTAAAACCCCACGCGACAGTGTCAATTCTTAGTTAATAGGATCGAAGTTGATGTACATAACTTTTTCAACAATTATGGATTACATTTTCAATCACTTGCACTTTTTAATAGTTGACAAGTCCACGAAGAAGACAGGCATTGTATCATCAGGGAACAGCGTACACATCAGTCATCCTCTATGATTACGTACTATTTCAAGATTAAAAAGTTAATTGGACCGCTTACAGTCAGCAAAAGCAGAGGAAATTTCATCTGTAAAATCCCATCAAATTCACTTAATCACCACCACTTGTTCTAAGATTGAACAATTCTCCCTCTTAGAACAATTCTCCCTAATCCATACACAGTGGTGGATATGGCAGAGGGCTTGGTTCTTCCTGCGGAGGTATTGCTGTCGAAACGTGTCCAACAAATGGTCATAAATGGAGAAGAACCACAACCACCATATGTTTGCAGAGAAGATTGTTCAAATGAAGACCAGTTTTCCTGATACGGCCCCTCCAATTCCTGTTATTGATCTCAGCCTCATCTCTTCTCAGCAAACATGTGCTGCACAGGAAGAACTGGAGAAACTTAGATCAGCTCTTTGTTCCTGGGGCTGCTTTCAGGTCCAAACTCCTCACCTTAAATGATAGTAACATGATCAGAATAGCAGCATAGTTTTACTAAAAGAAGAGAAGTTGAGAAGGCTACTTTAATTAATTGCAGGCAACAGGTCATGGTATCTCAAAATCATTTCTCGATAAGATTCGAGAAGTTACAAGAGAATTCTTCGAACAGCCAATGGAAGAGAAAGGAAAGCATGCTAAAGGAGTCAAGGAATTCGAGGGCTATGGAGCCGACCCTGTCCCGTATGAGGGCCAGTCGCTTGACTGGTCTGATCGACTGGTCCTTGACGTATACCCAGAAGATAGAAGAAAGCTCAAATTTTGGCCAGAAAATCCAAAATCTTTCAGGTTTGCGGATACTTAGTGTTGAAACATGCATGTGTAACAGGAATCTTTCTTTATAGCTTTTCAAAATTGAGACTGCAGAGAACTTTTGGAGGACTACACCACTAAGATGAGGACATTAACTGAGCTTGTTTCAAGAGCCATGGCAGAGTCATTAAATCTAGAAAAGAATTGCTTCTTAAATCAGTTTGGTGAACAGGGAACACTAGTAGCGAGATTCAACTACTATCCAACCTGTCAAAGGCCTGATCTTGTTCTTGGTCTGAAACCACTTGCAGACGGAACAGGGTACACCATTATCTTGCAAGACAATGTTCCAGGTCTTCAAGTTCTTAAAGACAAGTGGATCACAGTTCCTACAATTTCTGATGCTCTTTTCATACTTATGGGTGATCAGATAGAGGTATGTTTCCTTCTTGCAATGTTTGTATATGGGGATAGAATGTATATAAAAACTACTCGTTCTCCTCTACTAATTGCATTGTTGCAGATAATGACCAATGGAATGTTCAAGAGCCCAGTGCATAGGGTCCTCACAAACTCAGATAAGGAGAGGATTTCTGTGGTTGTCTTCTATACTCCTGAACCCAACAAAGAAATTGGACCAGAAGAGGAACTGATCAATAAGGAAAGACCAAGACTTTTCAGAAAAGTTAAAGATTATGCCGATATACACTGGGACTATTACCAGCAAGGAAAGAGAGCTCTTCATGTAGCTAAAGTTTAGACGTTTACAACCACTGGATGTTTGGTTAAGCATTTGGATATCCCAAATCTTAATAAATGCATGAAAACTGAAGTTTGTACGTATTTGTGACTTCTGTTCTATCAAAAAAATTTAGTACTGTACTATTTTCCTAAACCAAATAAATGTTGAGTTGCACTATAATCAAGAGTCTTCTGCTGAGCAAATGTCATGTACTTTTGTGCTTGTTTTCCCAAGAAAGAACCTGAAGTTGGTTACCAAGTTGATCAACCAGCTTGCTACATGTATTTGTTATTATTCATTGCCTCAAAGGAATCAGTTCAACTGGTTGGAACTTGAAAATAACATTCATGTCCAGTAGGCGTTGAAGATGTCAGCTTTATCCCCGTCTTTCTCCAGGGAACATAATTGTGTTAGCTTGCAGGAAGGAGGATGCCAAAAGACCATGTTTCCAAAGCTATCACCTAACCCTGATATATTCTCTTAAACCCCATTAATCCATTAAGGTTTTATTCTTAAGCCTTCACCAACAGCATGTAATCCACGTTTGTCCAAATAGATTATACATTAAAATTGAAGATGACATTATACTATTGTTAGTAACAAACAATAACAAAAACACACACACACTAATATCTATAGAATGATCAGGTCAGTTCTCAGCGTAGCTCGTCAATGCTGTTGGTAAACATGAAGGAATCATCCGTTCTTCCAGTATCTGTTTAGCTAATGAAGCGTGAAGTCCAAGAAATTGTCTTCAATGGCCTACCATTGTCACCGTTTCTATGCAGAGATGGCAAGTCCAGTGATGACAAACCTGGTAGTTTCCGGTCATTGATTTCAGCCTCATCTCTTCTTTGGAACCATCCATCTCAATCGAATTACTCAAGACTTTAGAGATGTTCAGTACATGGAGCTGTTTTCAGGACGTCAGTCTTGAAGACTCGAAAAATTTTCGTAACCACCAGCCACTATTAGTTCAAGTTGAAAGCTTTTGTTGCACAGTTGGAGAACTTGCATCATTCTCAAGAATTGTGAATGCAGCCTATGGATCACAGGTTTTTACCAGAGAATTTCTGGATAGGTTTCAACAGAAAGTAGAGGGTTCTTCGAGCAGCCAATGAAGAATAGAGGTAGCATGGTAAAGGAGTCTAGACTCATGGGTCCCTTCTGAACGCGATCTGAATGCTTAATGGTACACCCTGAAGATCTCAGGAACCATAATATGGGGCCAAAAACTGAAACCTTTCATGTGCTGACTTTTTATAGCTGCTTACTCGATTATGGACACCCAGAAAACCATAATCTTTTCAGAGGAATAACATCCTATAATTTTGTAAGAAGCCATGCTCATGCAATAACTTTGGACACATGCCGAGAAGTGTTGGGAGGATTACACGAAGATTGCAATCTTCGTGAATCAGTTCAGTGAACAGGCAAGATTCAACTGGTCTTCACGCTGTCAGAGTTCTTAAGTTCTTGAGTTGAAAGCTCATGCAGCAGATCACGGTACCCGTTACCTTGCAAGATCATGTACCAGAGCTTCAAGACTTCAAAAACATTCAATCCTGATGCACTCAATCCTTGCAGGGGATCAAATAGAGGTAGCCATAGCTCCTTCTTTCTCGTTACATCAAATAAAATATACGTTTCTTTCTTGTTTGGGAATGGAGAACTAGCTACTAGATAGTGTACTCACAATAGCTAAAATGATGGTGAATATTTTTACTTCTCAAAAATGGTTTCTGCTGTGATATTAGTAGATAATGACTAATGGAATGGTCAAGAGCCCTGTCACGGAGTTCTGAAAAACTTTAAGCCGGGGAAGGCATCTATGGATGTCTTCTACCTGAACCAAACAAAGACAATGGACCAGAAGACTAGTGATCACTAAGAACAGACTAAGAATGTATAAAAAGGTGAAAAGCTATACTAATATACAATGGGATTACACTATCAAGCAAGGAAGTGGGCACTTCATGTAGATTTAGATCATGCACCCTTGGTTTATTTATGGAGATTCCCTATCCTTGGTTATTCCTTTACTGGGAAATAATAAAGGATAGCCTAGCCTAGCTAAATTAAATTCTAAGACTGGTTTCTATGCTCAATAATGTATTTCCTTTTGCAACAAAGGTAAAGATCAAGCTAAGGAGATCTAATACTACCCTTCTCTGACAGTTTCAAGTTGACGTAGTAGTGAAATACATTAGCATAAAGTTTCTACTGTTAGGTTCGGGCGTATTCTGACCTGGAATAGCAGAAGAGGTCTCAATCTCTAAGTGGTGCCCAAGACAAGTTCCCATTCAGCACATATATTGAACGCGACTTGTCTAGCTGGCTTCAGTACACCCGTTAGATGTGAGATATTAGCAGTCATTAGATACATTGCATATGAAATGTCTGACCTCAGTACGTATATTGCCAGATCTGAGATGATGCACTTAGTACTTTTAACAGCAATGAAAGTTAACACTATTATAGACAAGAAGATTGAAGCTGAGAGTTCATGTTAGACATTTGGATCTGTAATTTTACTCAAGCAAATTCCGCAAATAGGTCAAATTAAGGAAAACAACAAGAAACTAAGCACAAACAGTGAAATCTCATCCAATGAATGATGCAGATAGGTGGTACATTCAACATATTTATTGGCATAAGAAACTATCTTTTGGAGCAATTTAAAAAGAAAATTCAAGTACAACATTCCCGGAAGTACAGAGCTAGGAAAGAATGGATTGCACAAAGCTAGTTGACAAAATTTCTTTCTAACAACCCATTTTCACAAAATCTGAGTTGAATTAAGCCAAAATTTCAAAGGCGCTATTTCTGAAACTCATGCAGCCAGACACAAGTAGAGGACCTCATACCATGGATATCAAACACCTCTTCTCAAGCTACTCATCAATTCACTATATCGCTGGGGGCATCTGAAGGAGCACCATTGATAAGCAACCTCTGCAGCTTCTGCTTCCCCTCATCCAAGACCTCCACTTCATCAGTATTCCCAAACAATTGCTTCCTGTAATACTTGTGCAAATTACTAAACAACTCCTTCTTAATCGCCTCAAACGCCATATCGAATCTCTCCAATTGCTCCAGAGCATTGTTATTAAATAAAAACAACCCATAGTACAGCTCAAAACTATCCCCTTTAGTATTCTCCACCAAATTCAACAAAGTCTCGTACCCTTTAGTATTAATAGGCGACGACTCCAACCCAAATTTCTCCAACACTCTCCCCATGGTATGAGTGATAAACTGCGAACCCGCGGCGTACCTATCATGCTCCACACAGCTCATTGGCACCATCCTACACCCTTCTCCCGCAAAAATCTCTAAAAACTTCTCACACCTATCAATCCTGTCGTCCTCATTCCCAATCCGAACCTTGTCATACACAAAAGGCAAACCTGTCCACGAATCCTTACCACTCTCTGGTCCAAACATGGGATGAGTACACAACACATCAAACTCAACAGGCAAGTGCTTCAGCAAAACAGTCTTGGCATACTCCTTCACAGACAATACATCAACAAAAAGAGTACTCCTTTTTAGTCTCTGAAACGGGAAAGACATAAGAACATTTTCTGTGGATAAAATCGAAGTGAAGAGGACAACTACTTCTGGGTGGTTCTCACAAAGGTCATCTGGGTTCGTGTAGAATGTGACCCCTAGTGATTTGGCTACTTCCGCATAGTTGGTTCGCGAATAAGCAAGAACAGTATGGCCTTGACGAGAGAATGTCTTCGCTAGGAACTGACCAAAGTTTCCGAATCCGATAATAGCGATTTTCAGCGATTGGGATTTGAGGTGCTGCAACCGGAGACGGGCCTCGTAGTCATAGGGTTGAGCGGCATCGATGGCGGCGATACGGAGGCGGAGAGACCGTTGTGGTTGAGAGCGTGAAGGGGAATGGGAGGGTTTTAGGGTGATGAATGAGGACGAGATTGAGAGATTAAAAAAGGGACGGCAATGGATGGCAACGGCTGAGGAGGAGGAGGGGGGTGGCTTTGTGGCAGCCAACGGCGGCATTTTGGTTGGTGAATTGAGATGTGGTGTAGCGGCTTCGTTGAGATTTGAGGTGATTTAAAACTACAGGAAAAGCAATCATGATATTTAGCCTTTGTTTGGATCCTTACTTGTACAAGGGAAAGGAAAGGAAATATTGAGGAGAAAAGAGAGAAAAGAATGGAAGAGAAATGTGGTTTCCTTTCTCTTGTTTGTTTTCCTAATTTATCAAATGAGAGAATTGAATAGAAGAGAATTTTTTAAGACCTCTATGCCTTTGATTATAGAACTTTTTAGTTTTTGTCTTTACCTGTTAGATTTAGTTAGATACAATGGTAATTTACTTATATTAGAGTTAGCTTGACTTGAATTTCCCTTCCTTTCCCCCCAATTTGGTGGGAAATATAATTTGTCTAAATTTCTCTCCTATTCTCCTCCATTCTCTCCCTTTCCCTTGTCTTATTTTTGTCCAAACAATAGAAATCAAGAGAAATACAATTCTCTTACTTTCTTTTCCCTTGCTTTCCTTCAATCCAAAAAAAGGCTTATGTTTCAATTCTGAACCGTAACTTAGGCCAAGATACGTGATTAATTTGGCAACTGGACATAAGTAATAAAGTCAACTTAAATTTACACTTGGTAATTGGGATGGGAAGTGCCAAATGTCTTTCTTTCTTTTCGTTAATTAGGGACACCGCCAAAGCTAATAAAAATCCTTTTTTTTTCATTTTGTCTGTATCCTAACGGCTTTATGATCCACCTCAAGAGTAAAAAGAGCGCATTAAATGATCAACATCCAAACAGGCCTTTCAAAAATAGTATCGACCTCACTAAACTAGGAAAACTACATGGGGGAAAAGATCAATTTGTGAGTAAGAAGAGGGTTGTTGGTCTCTCTCTTTCTTGTTGCGCTCTCTCTCAGAAGATCTTGAAGAGCAGGCCACCGTGAGTGGCAAAGAAGGGAGCGAAGACCAGCGACTCCACCGCAATGAGCTTGATGAGAATGTTGAGTGATGGACCTGAAGTATCCTTGAGTGGGTCACCAATGGTATCACCAATTACAGCAACTTTGTGCGGATCAGAGCCTTTGGGACCAAGGGTCCGTGCATACTCCGAAGCACCAACCTAACAATAAAACCCCATAGATTATCACTTATTAAAACAGCCATAATAACAAGTCACAACGTAAGAGCACATGACAATTTTTAGGTTTTACCTCAATGTATTTCTTAGCATTGTCCCATGCACCGCTAGTGTTAGATGCAGAAATTGCTATCTGTTAAACATCACAAACCAAAAACGTAACAACAGTCAGCAAAATATAGCTGCAATAGGTATCGCAGATGTTGTTCTATTTGGAATTGTTGCCACATCAAATTGCTTCACCTGAACACCGGAGACAAGGGAACCAGCTAGAAGTCCAGAAAGCGTCTCAACACCAAAGAGGGTCCCAACTATGAGCGGTGTGAGCATGACTAAAGCACCAGGGGGAATCATCTCTTTGATTGACGCATCGGTGGAGATTTTAACACAGGTAGCATAGTCTGGCTTGGCCACACCCTCCATGAGTCCAGGAATAGTGTTAAACTGCCTGCGAACCTCCTCAACCATCTTCAAAGCTGCACTTCCAACACTCTTCATGGTCATGGCAGAAAACCAGTAAGGAAGCATAGCACCCACAATCAGACCGATAAAGACCTTTGGGGTCAAGACATCAACAGTAGTAATAGCTGCTCTGCTAACAAAAGCACCAAACAGAGCCAAAGATACCAGAGCAGCAGATCCAATAGCAAACCCCTGGACAAATCCAACAAATTATGAAAAGTAGTAAGCTTGACTGACAGGATAATAAAACTATTATTGCAAAGAGATGCTGCAAAAGGAGGAAGAGAATAATAACATTACAGCAAGTACTTCAGTAACATTTAGAAAGTCATCATGGCCTCTTTGGTCCCTTCAAGTTTTGAACTTCTGAAAACATATTTATAGCATCCATAACAGAAAGGAAGGATTTTTCGTGTAGCATTTCCCTAACTACAAATATATTATAATAGGGTAAGTCTCGGTACCTTTCCGATGGCAGCAGTAGTGTTTCCGGCAGCATCAAGGGCATCAGTTCGCTCACGGATGCGATGACTCATGCCAGCCATCTCTGCAATGCCCCCAGCATTGTCACTGATGGGACCATAAGCATCAATTGCCAATCCTGTAGCAATTGTGCTCAGCATCCCAAGGGCAGCCACCACAATGCCATACATAGCAACAAAACTAAAGCTAACGAAGATGCTAACTGCAATAGCAAAAATTGGAATGATGACAGACTTGTAACCTAAGGCAAGGCCAAAGATAACGTTAGTGGCAGCTCCAGTCCTGCAGGAGTCGGCAACATCTTGCACAGGGCTGCAATCAAACGAAAAAAGAAACAATCATGACAAGAATTTAATGGCAACATCCAGACAGCTATGAAATACTGTCACCACTCCACCTGTAAGCATTGCTGGTGTAGTATTCAGTAACAAATCCAATGATAAGTCCTGCCCAAAGACCAACAGCCACGCACAAGAACAACTGCCTGCAAAGCAAAAGTTTATAAGTCAATTCTACATGCAAGTTTCCACGTGTAAAAATTTGTGCTGGGCATAAACTATGATATTTAGAATGAATATTAATTAAAATATATCTTAATCGTATCTTGAGGCTACAATGACCAATGCTTTAAACTTACCAGCTCTTTACAACCTTCTGGATGCCAAAATTATAAATTGTGAAAGATGATGGCAACCCAATCAAGGACACAATTGCGATCCCCCCAGTCATCAAAGCGGTGGAGATTATAAGTTGCTTCTTCAATGATGGTTCGATTTCCTTAACGGCTTTGATTTCAAAGAAGTCAGTAGCGAAGAGGGTTGTAATCAGACAAACAAGGATACCAACAGAACTAACAAGCAGAGGATATAACATGGGAGTGAACTCGTGGTTGATTCCAAAGGAGGAGATGGAAGCAACAACAAGAGCGACACATGATGATTCAGCATAAGAACCAAAAAGATCAGACCCCATACCAGCAATGTCACCAACGTTATCACCAACATTATCTGCAATGACCTATAAGTACAACAATTGAATCAATCCATTTAG
This sequence comes from Erythroxylum shatona, assembly GCA_027568895.1. Taxonomy (NCBI): domain Eukaryota; kingdom Viridiplantae; phylum Streptophyta; class Magnoliopsida; order Malpighiales; family Erythroxylaceae; genus Erythroxylum; species Erythroxylum shatona. The sequence goes on along the minus strand of JAOSBK010000005.1, from coordinate 6,039,217 downwards.
GCCTCAAGTAGGCAAGAACATACAATTGAGACTTCATATTCAGAATTTATGCGAGGAGTAAGGCTTACAGCTGGATTTCTTGGGTCATCCTCTGGAATGTTTCTTTCAACCTTCCCTACAAGATCAGCACCAACATCAGCAGCTTTGGTATAGATACCACCACCAACCCTCCCAAAGAGAGCCATGGATGATCCCCCAAGACCATAACCAGTAATAGACTCAAAAAGGCCTTCCCAATCTGAACCATAGTAAAGCCTGAAGAGATTAATGGTAATGTAAAGTACCAAAAGACCATTTGCAGCAAGGAGAAAACCCATCACTGCTCCAGACCTAAATGCAGCTATAAAAGCCTTTCCTACACCTTTTCTTGCTTCCAAGGTTGTTCTAGCATTGGCATAAGTAGCAATTTTCATTCCGAGAAAACCCGAGAGGATAGAGGTAATAGCACCAAGTACGAAGGAAACTGTGCTGAAGATTGCAGTTGCAAGTGCTGGCTTGCACATCTTCTCCTTATCATAGGTGCATGGCTGGATTTTTGAGCTAAAGCCATTAACAGAACCAAGGAAGAGGAAGATAATAATTGCAAAAGCAACCATGAAGATACCGACATACTGATATTCAGTGAACAGAAAGGATGTGGCACCTGTCATATCCAACCATTCATAAATTCAGTCTGCACATGTCTGTATTAGTTACACTTGCAAAATTCATGGATTTTCTTTCTTATTTCTTGATGCATATAAACAAATATGATAAACAACTGCAGAAGCACATCCAGAAAAAACAATGATGATGATCTACTATGAATTTGATTTATAGAGGAGAACAAATCCAACAGTAACAGATGTAAATATTTGTTAGTCAAATGATTTTCAGAAAACAAAAGAATTATATATGCGTTCAAGTGATAAGCTTCACATTCACTCACTCACTCTCACAGAAATAGGTTTGTTCAGAAACTTCTCCATGAATGTTGGAAAATAAAAACATTTCTTTTATTTTCTATTTTCCATAAACAATCAAATGAAATGTACATATATCTGTTTTATACTAATATCACTATATCAAGTACATTTTAGCCACTACTCAATTTCGTAACTACTTAAAAAGAAAGCTAAGTAATTAACTGGCAATTATAAGTGTCAAACTAGTTAAAACAGTATAACTGCTAACAAAGTAATCTCTATATAGATAACAGATTTAACTTCTATCTGGCGCTTTCTGGAATACTTAGTCACAATTTAGTTAAATGCCTTCAACCGTTTAAGTATAATCAGGTCTTTTAGGTAGTTCAGCAACAACAGCTATTTGTTTTGACCAAGTACCAGTGATATCTGTTAAGAAAATAGTATCCTACATATTGTGCATCGACTTTATATTTTCTTGAACCAAAAAAGAAAAAGTTTTAGAGTAGAAGATTAATTCATTATCCAAATGCTAAAATAGGCTTTAGGAGTAGGGTATAATAAGCTTACTTTCACCTCTTCTAGGAGCAGCTGTCCTATATTAACTCAGTCAAGCAAATTAGAAACGACAATGATTACCAGCAAGCAGACAAACAAGAAATTTATTTGTGGTCAACATTGAAACAAGCTCCAAAAGATAGAAAATATTACATATATACATACACTAAAGAAAGTACCAAGAAAAATATATTACGGTGGAGGATCCTAGTCAATTGGGGTCTAAGGATTCCTCAACAAACAACAAATGAGCATTACCCACATGCAGCACACATGGAAAGCATACAAACCCTAGCAACAAAAGAAGGCCAAATACCACAAGACGAGAATAACTATACTAATAGCAACAGAACCACTAATCTCCGGGTCAAATAAATAAACAAATTAACAGACAAACATCTAACTCCACCAAATGGGTATTCATGAAAAAGAACAAGTCATTTTCATAACACAAAAATCTAAATCCAGATACAAACCTGTCAAAGAAACCCTCAGAGTAATCTAAGGGATGCAAAACAAGCGGATTACACAAAACTCCTTTCACTAACACCACCATACACATAAAGTCTTCATGAAATGCAGTCATTTCTAGAAGGAATTAAGACAGCATATTATAAGAATTCTTACCATAACAAAACTCAATACTCAACTAAAACCACAACACAAAGGTTTATCATAGTTTATAAACATTTAGTAGCTCAGAACAGTAAAATTACAACAGAATTTGCCAATGTTGTCATTAAAACATCATCTTCTCATTAACCAACACATGTAAAGCGATATTCAACCTCAGCCTAACATAATATCATAACACAGTTAACAAGTAAACTCAATCATAACAAAAGAAAGCCTGAGAAACGATCCCCGATAAAGTAAAAATATTAGTTACGAAATCATAGACGGACGCCAGATCCAAAACCAACACCAAAAGCTTTAAGCTCTTTTTTATATACCTTCAGAAATGGCGGTCTGTATCTCAGCGCACTTAGCGACCACCCCAGGGTCATTGAGGCCTTCCTCTTCCTCAATTAAAGAGTCGCTGTAACTGTTCTTGTTTGCCTTGTTCGCCTGCGGTCGCTCCGGCGAGAGCTTCACGCAGGAGACTAGGTACCATTGAACCAACGAGAAGACGATTCCGATCACGGCACACACCGGGATAAGTATCTCAGTTCCCAACTCCGGTAGCAACGCCGACGGCATCTCCTGTGACCCTATGTAGTACTCCCGCGTCCGTTCCCTGGGAAATTACTCACAGAGGCTAGTACGAGAGAGAGCAACAGATAGTGTAGAAGTTTACTAGCGAGTTATTTATAGTGATAGCTGTAATGCAATTTCCTGAATATGGAGATATTTGTAGAATGCAACCGTTCCTATTCTAGTAGCTTGCAGTCTGTGTAAAGCATATGATGTGAATGATAGAGGTCAGTTGGATATGTGAAGGACGGTGTGCAATGCAGGAGCAGGTTAGGAAAAATCGTAAGTGGTTGTACAACAAGACAATTACATCGGCGCATCAATGTTGGGATTCGTTGTCGTTTTATTATTTTAAAGCAATAATAGGATGTTACTGAGTACTATTGAAGCTTACGATGAACCGCTTCCAAAAATATGAAAGGAGTCTCATCCTTCCATGGTAAGAATTTGTGGGTCCATGTTCTGGGGCAGTGGACGGATCAAAGCGAAGTACATGTGCGGTAACAAGAAGCAGCAAATCATAACTCGAGGATATGGTGGGACGGAGGCGGCTTTTGAGCGACTCATGACGTCCGCTTGTATTGAACGGTGTGGAACTCCCAAAAAACATCCTAATGGATAATATAATAATTTAAAAATAAATAAATGTTTTAAATTATTTTATTTATTTCACAATTTTATTTTAATTTTTAGTTCTTTTTTTAATTCTGTCCACTGAAGCTCCATCCCGTTGCCAAATTGGATTAGTGACATGATTGTTGTTGTTACTTTCATGATTACTATAGTCATTTGAAAAGATTTCCCCCCACCGTCCGCGCGTAGTCTTTTTACGTATACTCCCTTCCCTTCGCGGTACGATTTTCTATCATGGGAGTAATAACTTAAATACTATTAACCACGATGCGTGATAGCTTATCTCATTACTTAATCATGTGGTGAGAATAGAGTTCATCTTGTGGCCAGCTATTTATCGCTTGATATGAGCTCCTGTAGCAAAGAGATTAGACAATGATATTCTGGTTGTATCAAAAAAATAAATTAAATATTATCAATTTTTGTAATTTAAAAAATTATATAAATCGTGCCGAAAAATTATTTGTAACATATCTATTAAACATCTTGTGAATGTTCATCTAGTAGCAAAGTTTAAGAATAACAATTTTTGACTTATAAATCTAAATTTAATTATTTTTAATAAGCCGATTTAAATGTCAAACTTAAGTCTATACTAATTCTGTCGAGTTTAGGTTTTCTCTTATGTGGTAAAATTCTATAAATTTGTTAAAACCTATTTTCTTTTTAACCCATTAGGATTAATTTTTGTATTGTCATTAAAACAAAAAAAAATCAGCAGTTGCCAAGAGTGAGAGAAGAGAGAGAGGAGAGAAGAGGGAGATTTTGTTCTTTCTTCAACCTTCACAAAAGGAGATATTTTTTTACCCTACCCGTTTTACATTTTCGGCAATTTAGAAGTCGTTCACTATTGGATCGGTCTCATTTTTTGTTTACAGTTTCAAGACATATTGTTCTCTATTCTGAACGGTGGAGATTTGGTTTCGAGGTCTGGAGATTAAGTTTTTAGATCCAAAATTGGACTAGTCTCAAGGTGTTTCCAGAATTGACGAACTTCATCATATTATGATTTTGGTTTGTCATTCTTTATCTGATCGGGCTGAATTTTGATGAGCATATTCTTTACTCATTGTTCTTTGTTTTAAACGGTGAAGATTGGATTTGAATAGCTAGAACTTTTCCAGAATTTGTTAGAACAGAAGCCTTTATTATTATTGCTCTCTTAGTGTAGTTTTCTACTTTAATTTGTGACTATATGAGATTGAGCCTTTGATTTTTGAATTTTGTGGCTGTTGATCTCTGTAAGACAGTATTTATAATAGTAGATTTTATTTGTTTGGATTAAGATAGGCCCTGTAGTTTTTATCCTTCACACCGAAGAAATTTTTGTCACGTTAAATAATTATTATATTTTGTGATTAATTTTTGATCTGTGCATTATTGGGGCAGTATATGATCATTTAGTTTGCTACCAATATTTGCTCATTATTACTCCTAATAAATTTGTTTAAGTGGGGAAAGATTTATTGATTAATCGTTGCTTGTATTATACCGCTTTCTTCCCAACAAACTCAATATTTACTTATTCTAAATAAAACAACTTATAATATTATATTGAAAAAGGCAATTGTTTAACTATGGTATCGAAGTTTCGCATCAATCGAGGAGGGACCGTTTTTGTTCATCATGTGGATGAGTTCATATTCATAATGACGCAAGTTAATAATTAGCTAGAAGCAACTTGGTAGTAATTAATGACTTTGTCCACATGTTAATAAAGACGAACCCGTTATTAAAATCTTCAAGTTGCAGTGCAGGACATTTAAATAATCACATTCACTTTTCAGGTTTCCAGCTCGACAACCAGCTCATGTTACCTGACACCTGTTGATGGGTGCTAGGGTTTCAATTTCAAGACCCGATCCCTATTAATTGTCGCATCTATCTACCACATGCCATAACTCCTCGCCGTTAACGACCAATATTCACGCTGGGTGAAAGATAAAAGTGTATTCAGTAGTTTCAAAAATTTTTAATATTAAAAAGTTTATAATACTGAAATTTTTAAAAAATTATTAAAAACTATCAAATTTCTAAATGTATATTATCGTGCAAAATCAATTAATTACGGAATAGTTTATATTAAAAATTTTAATACATATTAACGAAATATCCTTTTTTAATCAAAACAAGGTGGAGCGCTACCCAACTAGTCACTATTCCAGATCCATTGTGACCCATAGATTGTGTCGTCCATCATCATTTCTTTAGGAAAGCCCAGTTAGATATAAGCTGTTTCAAAACCTAGGCCGTATCATGCACACCACACCCACGAAAGAGGGCTTATTTGGGCACAAACGAACCATTCAATCAAAACTAGGTCATAATATCCCAACATATTTATAAGAAAGGTAATTAATATGCAGACTAACTCGCAAACTTTGCAGCACAGTTTGACGTCGGGATCACTATCTTTTATAGTATACTTATAAAGTGTCTCTCAATTGTCTTAGAGGACATGTCGGGTGCTTGTCGCCCTAAACTTATGATGTAATTTGTACTATATTTTCTTTCCTTTATTTAAAAAAAAGAGGGCTTATGCATCTCTTGTTTATGGGTCGAGTCTTCTTCTTTGATATCACGATTCCATTTAAGGGTGGTTTAATTTATAGAACGAAGTAATCTCAGGGCGCAGGTGAGTTGGTAAGGGGCTCTCCTGGCTTAAGTGAGGTCACAGATTCGAACCGTCCTCATGTATGCAGTCGTTTAAAACTTAAGGTCAGAGCTTTGCCTCCTACAAGGGACTTATCTAGTTCGAACAGGGATTAGTTTGGATGTGAGTAATTTAAAGGTGCTTTCCCATAATTGAAACCCTCCTATGACACTTCGTAGGTAAAAAAAAAAAACTTATAGAACGAAGTTCTATAACTCCTAAGTTAGTACCTTCAACTTTGGTTCGTATTTACTTCTAAACGTGAAAGTGTACTGTGTAATAACTATTATCATCGACGGACCCAAACTTTTTTTGCGGTGCTATAATGATGGAGTTTGAGCCATCGTGTGATGTTATTGATGATAACGAAAGGGACTACTTGCCAATGCAATGCTATTGATGTTTCCGTGCGCTGTAGGTTCTTTTCTTGTATTCTATAGGGTCAGTGACTTGTGTTAGAATTCCTGTTTCGTGGTTGTTCGCCAACTTAGGTGATCTGAATGATCACCAACTTTTATTAATTAGTATACATAATTTATTCAATAAATTTAAATTATATGAAAATGATGTTGAAGTTGACATAGTATTTCATTATTATTAAGTAGATAGTCTTATACTAATCTATTCGATAAATTTAAATTATATGAAAATGATGTTGAAGTTGACATAGTATTTCATTATTATTAAGTAGATAGTCTTACTTAATTAATATTATTATTGTTGTAAATTTTGTCATTGTTATTATTTAATACGCATTCAATAGTCAAAACGTAATAATTAACAAATTACATATTATGAATAAATCATTTAACGAATCAATAACTCATATTCAAATAATGAACTCGATTTAATTATTGTATAAAGCATATACTTATCTCTATTGCTCACTAGCCATTATTTTCAAAATTTAAGACAAGTACTTTGTTATTGTTAGTTTAGTAACAAGGTAGTTTGTATCAATATTTTAAAAGTTGGAACCGATAAGATAAGGAATTTAAGGTTTAAAAGGTTAAATATCGTGTAAACCTGTTAAAGATTAAATAAAATTTAAAAAATTAAAATATAATAAAAATATATTCTCTTATATGTCAAAACAATTTAAAGTTTAATTAAAAAATATATTTTAAAATAAAATGTAATTGATTTATTTTAGTTTATTATAACTTATTAATTTATAAAAATTGATCGATTAATTACTAAATTGATTGATATTTAACAATAATAATTATTAAATTAAATCAAATCGAACCCGCTTAACCTATTCAATTTTTTAATCATTTGTTTATAATAGTGGATTTAAAGAAATAGGAAATAAAGTTTGTTGGCCATCAATGAATTTTCCGAACTCTAATATATTCAGTATATTAAAAGATTGTGTCCATCATGAAGGCATTCTAAGTTCTCTTTGTCACTTTACCGTTTGATGCTTAAATCATTGATTAATACCTTAGTTCGTCTATCCATCTACATCTTTAAAATATTCCATTAGATAAGGACACAATGACCTTCAAAAACAACAAATCCTTGATAACATCTTAACATATTGTTTAGCTGTCTTCCAAGCTTCCTAATCAACAAGGCAATTGCCTATTTAAGCCATTTTATAAATGACTCATCTCATATTTCTCAACTTTATTCACAATCTCTATTCAAAAAGAAAACTAAGAAATTGATAATAAGATTTAAAGTAAAAAGGAAAAACAATTTCGTTAAAATAGAAAGACTCATTTTATATTAAGTATAAATTAATTTCGAATATAAGTTAAATGGATTTTGTTTTTAAATTAAACAATTTAATTTATCTAAATTATAAAGTGTACAAATGCTCAACTATCCTTTTTTTTTCACTATAAATAAGATCTAGAATCAATATTTTAAAAACCTCACAAAAATTAAATATATAAAATTAAAAAATTTACTAATTTATTGTAATTTACGAAGTTAATATTTTATAATAATGAGAATGATTAAAGTTTAAAAATTTATAAATTCAAGATAATAATCCAAAAAGCATTTAAAAATGGAAATGGAAAGTGACAAAGTCAATTACGGCGACTAATTAACTTTTCATGATTTGATATGATCCATCGTCTCTTTAAAGGATAAAAAGAAATCTCGCACACGTGGCATTAACTAAATGCAGTTGATAACTTCAGGAGTATGCGCCGCCGCCCGCGTACGACTAGAGGAGCTCGTGAATGTGAATCACGTCTGCGTGTTCTAAGTCAACGTTCATGAATCCCACGTGGCTTCGCCTCATTGTTGGTTGAGCGAACCGAGAACTTCGGAACGGCCACGTCATAACTGAAAAAGAAAATCTTGCAAACCGTTTTTTTTTTTCCAACAAACGACTATCATAAGAAATAAAAATACATAATATATTCGGCAATTGGTGTAAGGATCGTCTTGCTGAGAAATTAGCTAAGATCAGACCGTAATTTACCTCTCTCACTACTCTATTAGGCAAAAGAGTAAGAGCATCTGGGACGAGTGATTCGACCTTTTGGTCCAAAAATACATAATATAAGAAAACCTTTGATATTTATACAGAGTCAATTAGCAATCACTCTCAGAGAAACTTTGGGTGGTATCTTTTAAGCTAATAGTAAATTATTTAATTAACGCAATAATTAAAATCGGCTGATAATTTCAAGTAATTGGATAAACTCAGTCTGCAATCCCAAGAAAAATTCCTATAAAATCTGTACGCCTTGGTCTTCACTCTCCTTCTTCCACACAAACAAAGGACTCTGTTTCATCTCACGGTCTTTCTCGTCTCAGGTACAAGAACAGGACTAAGGAAATGGCAAAGGAGCAGGCAGTGTTCATCGGGTCGATAGATCAAGGGACAACCAGTACTAGGTTCTTCATTTATGACCGTAATGCTCGGGTTATTGGATCTCACCAGGTCGAGTTTACACAGTTCTACCCTGATAATGGGTATGCTCTGTTTCTGTCCCTGTCTCTGTCTATGTCGAGTGTTATACTTCATGTGTTCATTATTATAACATGTGTGCATTTACATGAGATTGATGTTGTATTTTTTTTATGGGATTGAGGGAAAGTTTGATTTCTGTTTTCTGATTGTTTTTTATGTAACCTTAACAATCGGTCTTCCATTACGGAAAAGAAAAGAGAGATCTTTGTGTTCTAAGTCTTCTTTGTACTTAGTGTCGATGAGGTGGTTGTGGTTGACTTTTATGTTTCTTGTCACTGTATGAGATGATTCTATTAAATCTTCAAACCTTCTGTGATTGAAGTATATAGTGTTAGTGTTATGTGAAATAAGATGAATCGTGAACCCAACCTTCTATTCTTTCCCGTGTGAGATGATCCTGCGCGTGTATTCGTGTGTGGCTGACTTGAGTGTTTTCGGATATGCAACTAAATCTCTTTGTTGATAATTTGGAAAATATTCCTTTAAATGTGTGGTAGGTGGGTGGAGCATAATGCAATGGAGATACTGGAGAGTGTGAGGATGTGCATGGAAAAGGCAATTATCAAGGCCACAGCAGATGGACACAATGTGGATGGTGCGTTGAAGGCTGTTGGTTTGACTAATCAGAGAGAGACAACTCTCATTTGGAGCAAATCCACCGGGACTCCTCTGTACAATGCCATTGTTTGGATGGATGGTCGCACCAGTGGCATCTGCAGGTACCCAACCCAAAGACATCCCATGTTTCAATTTTTTTTTTCCTATCTCTTGATGTTATGGTTTCCTGTTCTTTTTCTGTGACTCGACCCTATCATCAAGGATCTGGGCAGTGTGTCATTTTCTATTTCTCTGTGTACCTATGTAGAATTGAACCTTCTAATCTATGCAAATCTGATAGACTATACTGAATTGCCTGTTCGTGCTAAATTCCAATTCAATTGTAATTTTTAGTCGTTTCTTTGGATATCGGTCTCCTGTTTTAAAGACTGCTCCTTTTATGCAAATTTGT
>JAOSBK010000005.1:6003092-6016187 GCA_027568895.1 Erythroxylum shatona | reverse complement strand
TTTCTGGATTTTGTGGCTGTTGATCTCTGTAAGACAGTATTTGTGATAGTGGATTTCATTTGCTTGGACCAAGAGAGGTCCCGTGGTTTTTTATCCTTCACACCGGAGGAGTTTTTGCCACGTTAAATAATTGTTGTGTCTTTGTGATTGGCTTTTTGATTTGTGCATTATTGGGGCAGCTTGTGATCATTTGGTTTGCTGCCAATTTTTTCTCATTATTACTCCTAATAGATTCATTCAAGTGGGGAAAGATTTATTGATTGATCGCTGCGTGTGTTATACCCGCTTCTTTCCCAACATTTGGGACCTAAATGTTTTCATGTCACCAATTGATGTCGGAAGAGGACCTTCAAAACCATTTCTGGACAAGTTGAAAAACACCAGTTGTGGAAATATTGTGCCAATGTGTCTATCTAGCTGTCCATTCAAGCTATTCTCATATCAACTGACAATAAAGAAAAGTTTGAAGTTGGTGGTAGATGTAAATGACCATGGAGTTACTCCTAAAATTTAGTGTCTCCGGTTCTGGATTGTTTTCAAGCAGCCAACTAGGAAAAGTTCCTGTCAACTTGTTATGAGACAGTTCAACTGTTATCAACGTGTTCTGGTGAAAGAGGAACTCAGGAAATCCTGTTCGAATTACAATTAGTAGTACAAGGATCTTCGGTTGAAAATTTGGAAGCCAACAATCATTTTCAACTCTGAAATGGTTGTTGTCACTTACCAATTGAAACACCACAAGCCTGGACTGATTAGCAAATAAAACAGAAAATGAACCCTCAAAAAGATTATGACTCAGGTCTAGGTACTCGAGGGACGACAGAGTGGTAATTAATGAGGAAGGAATGTGACCAGAAAAATGGTTTCCAGAAAGATCCAACACTCCTAAGGGACTTCAGTTTATTCAGACATCCCAGAAGGAGTCCTTCAAAACCATTGTTGTTGAGATCCAACTCCTCAAGTTTCTCCAATGTACATAAACCTGCTAATACAATTATCTCATTATATCCCCTATAATTTGTACATGCAGTATAATTCTAACTGTGTGCATTTTATTTACGGGACTTAACAACAGGAATGCCAAGACACTTTTACTCTGAAATGATGTTCTTAGAATTCTTTTGCACTTACTCTGGTGGTAAGGAACCGTTCAAAAGATTTGATGATAAAGACAAGGCCTTCAGAGAAGCAAGTGCTTCAATGTTAAGAGGAATGTTCCTGTTGAAACCATTGTAACTAAGACCTAAAACTTCCAAATTGGTAGGAGTTGACAAACCTATGAAAAAGAAACATAACATAAATATCGTATCAGATTACTGGTACCAGCAGACTACTAGGAGTCTAGGAGTTAAATTGTTTGGTATAGTGAGAAGAGATATTACCTTCGAATGGAAGTGTTCCATTAGATAGTTACACTGCAACTTGAGCCCTTCAAGCTACTCAATCATACCTTTAACTAATGAAAAGGGGTTACAGCCAACTTATTCCGCGCAAGAATCAAGTTCTTAAGGGAAGGAAGTGCACATAATGATTGTATGATGCTATCATCGAAATGGTTATCTCCCAAATCCAAGATCTCCAACTTTCTGAAACTTGCCCAGCTCGTATCCCCTTTAAATAGAAATCATTTCAGTTTTCAATCCTAGAACAGAAATAGATTAATAGTCAAGTTGGAGTCATTGACATACCTATGTTCCCAATCCCAATAATATCTGAAGTCAGTTATTTCATCTCCACCAAAGTATGGAACCAGGAAATGTTTAAGGGCCAGTAATTAACATCTCCATAATATATTTCTGGATTGGCTTCAAATTCTTTCCCATTTACCGCAATCACTATAGCTGAGCCGCTTGTCCATGCTGGAATAAGATAGTCTGCATCATGTATATCCATCAGATTCTAAAGATGCCTTAAAACTCTAAAAGAGCCAGTCTCTCCTCTTCAAAACAACTTGCACTTGCACGGATTTGAACCAGAAGAATCAAACCCAGAAACAAGCACTTTACTGAGGCTAACTCCATTGCACTTCCTCTTGCAGTTTCTTCAACAAACTGGCAAAATAATTTAACCCGAGTTTTCTGAAAACGATCATATGCAATAAGGAATATAGCCTCCTTGTGGTTACTACGCGTAAACAACTTGAAAACCAAGATCAGTTGAAGATGTTGACTCGTGTGTTGAAAAAAAATATATCAAACACAAAAAATTAAAAAAAATATATCTGTATAAAGATATTCAAGCATTGGAATATCTTTTATTTATAGAAGTCAAATCGTAAATTCATAATCATATAGCCAAAGGCCAGAATTATGATTCCATCATATCTTTATAGTCATGATTTAATGATATGTTGAAGGAGAAGACCAATAAACATGAACTTAGCTGATAGTGCTAACAATCAGGCGTGCACGCTCGTGGTAGTAACTTTAATTAAGTGGATAGTCCACAGTCTACCACTCATGACATTTTCATGACAACTTAGACATCACATTTAATAATGTTGTCCTCCATTCACAAGTCATGACTTGTGATCAACTTCGCTATTATTTGAAATAAATATGTCTATAATCACTATTTTTATTAATTTAAAATTCCGTATCACTCTTTTTTATACAAAGCATAAACATTACATTTGGTTATGCTTCTTTGTTTTTAACATGGACAATAAAAAGAGACATTGTATGGTTTATACCAGATCTGGACTGACCAATTATTGATCTAATGATTGCAAATATTAATTTAAAGAATAGATTGCACAAAAGTATATTTTAAATTTCAATGCTTATAATAAAATATAAGTTTAACATTTTTTTAAACGTTTAAAACGTTTAGAAAAGACTTGAAGTGGTCAACTGTTAGATGTCATGCACGTTAATGTAAATTGTACATACAATCCAATTCTACTCTGAAGTTTCTAAAATTATTTTGCACCGACCGATTGTTTGTAAGGAAACTTCCGAACGATTTGAAAATAATGCCAATACGTTGAGTTAGTCACATCGATTTTATAGTGTAGAGAAAAGTTTAGTACATTAAATATGACCATAAGAGAATCTCAAAACATGCTATCATCGATCGGCTTTCAATTTTGGTTGAGCTCTCTCTATTTCCTAAGTTATCAAATACTCTTTATCAAACATGAAAAAGACGAAATAATTGTGTGGAAATTTTGTGTATAGGCAGGGTCCGTAAATGGCTATGGATGTAATATCAAAAGCCAATCAATCGATATAAGCCATAGTAAATGTAAAGAAAAACAATTTCAGAGTTATCGGTTAGGTTTTAGTTTTAATTTTCTCAAAAAATCTAAAATGCCATTTAGTTTTAGATTGAAAAATATTTAAACTCAAAAACCAAAACTATATAAAATGTCACGACCCAAATGAGCACGTGACCATCACGTGAAACTCAAAAGTCAAATCCTTCATATTACAAATGAGTGCAACTATTAGTGACTTAACGTATAAGACAGTAAAGTACAATAACGCGCGCAGCATGCATCAGAAAAAAAAAAATTCAACATAATAAATCATATCACTACGAACGCTAGAGTATAAGTACAAGTGAAAACAAATGAAAAGTATACATAAAGGTAGATATGCTATAGCAGACACTCCTCAAGTCACTGTTGCGAAGTTGGTCATTACTAACCTGAAAGATAAAATTGAGAGAGAGTCATACTTCACTGTCTAAGTCTATATCGCCCTATAATACCCAAAGGTATGCTCACACACAATATACAATTTATACTAATATAAACACACATATTTGATGCATAACAAATCACATGCAATGCTTAATAAATCGTGGAGAAAGAATATATGTAGAACTTTAGTCTCCAAAAGGTAAATTTTCACAATATTACACCTCAACTAGCTATAGGGAGCTGAGTATTACCAACAGCCTTGCTGTACACTTATATTCATATAGTTTTACGACTCTCTTAGTTCAAAGGGGGATGTAGAGAGCTAAGCATCACCAATAGAACAGCTCTTACTCAATATATCCAAAGTCACAATCATATCAACAATATACATATCAAACAAAGATATGATCGAGAGCTAAGCATCAACTAGGATCGGTCTATATTATATCTCAATATCCTATCACAATCATCTCCTATAATCAAACTAGTGTGCATCTAGTCCTAATGTACACCTCTCAGGTGACACCTCCTACAGATTTTTCCTCCTCCACAGTAACAATCAATTACATGAATGCACAATCCAAATATAATTCATGTAATTCACAAAATAAACACTCAGTCATGTTAGAACCATTATAAATGCATGCAATATGCTATAGATACCCAAATTCGTATGCGTATACTTAGATATTATGGTAATATCCAAATAGGCATCATGATAATAGTTACACAAATTACATATGTAAATGTATCATATCATGTCCATATGCATAAGGATAAGGCATCTATCCTGACTTAACATGTCATTGTTCATATTAGTATAGAATTATATTCAATAAATGGTATAGATTTAATATCAATTGATAGAAATGAACTTATCTTATTGAAGTACTTATTTGTTCAAACCTCACGATGTTAGTCCCCTTCCTAATAGACCTATAAATTAGAAAAAGAAATATCCTAATAAGTGTCATGTACAAGTTGTTGGACTCAATTAACAACCTAGGGCCCATTAGATTTGCTAGGATGATCTAATGATGTAATTCGACCCTTGATCCTATTCTCGCCTAAACTTTTCGTGATTTTTAATTCATAAACTTTAAAAATTTTGTTATAGTTCTTAAGGAAAAAAATTGATTAGCATAATTATAGAAACTTTTTCAAATTTTTTTGAAAAATTCGTCGAAAGATTGCCGAAACAATATCTCTAATGACCGAAATATTCCTCCAATCATCAAAATATTCCTTTTTGACTAAAAAATTTTTTGGTCTTAGAATTCAACGTATCTTAATACTAAATAGAAGTTCTTGATGAGCAGAACAACTTTTACAACTACAAGAAACTAATTTCTCAACCATTCTCAACGAATTGAGGAAATTTTATTTAAAAGCCCTAACCTCTATTTTTGTCAACCACAAGCAATATAGATGATGATCAAAGACGAGACTATTGGGATTTTTAACATCAAAGAGAGTACATGGTGGTGGTGGTGGTGGATGGCAACACTCATTAGAGCCGACAAATTGAAGATTTGAGTTTTTTATTTTTTTCTCAAGTTTTGTGATGATTATGGCATTGTTATGAGGTAAAATGGCTATGATTGTGACATGCTCAAAAAGAGGAGTTGATTGGTATATATGGTAGACTACTTAGAGTTGCCAACAGTTTGGAATAGAGGAAGATGATGGTTTATGAATATTAACTTTTAAAGAGGTGAAATAAAAAGAAGAAAAGATGGGAGTGGAAGATATATGTGTCTATATATATATATATATAAGAGTATTACAATCTCCCCCCTTATAAAAGTATTCATCCTTGAATTTTACAACAATGCTCTATTGAGGAAATAAGTACAGATTTAAAATAGCTACACATTACCTTAACTAAAGGGATCTATTTTGACCGCAACTAGCGCATATCAGGATCCAAAATAACTATTGTCTCCTCTTCGTAGGTTAGGTTCTTGTTCACCTTTACACTCTACTAATGGAGTACATGAAAAGAATCATAAATGTATAGAAATGTGAAATATTGCATGGATTTGTGACATATATAGAGGTAGTGTCAATTGATATGTCACATTTCTAACTTTATTTGCTATCTCATAAGGTTCAATATATCTAGGAGGCAATTTCTCTTTCTTTCTAAATCTTATTACTCCCTTCATTGGAGATACCATTAGAAATATAAGATCCCCAACTTGAAATTCTAGCTCCCTGCACTTCGAGTCCACATAACTCTTCTGTCTGGTAAATGTTGTCTTTAGTCTCTACTTGATTAATGGAATCTTATTTGATGTGATCTTGATTAGTTATGGCCCCTTTAACTGCGTCTCACTTACCTCCTCCTAACATATCGGTGATTTGCATTTTCATCCGTACAATGCCTCGTAAGTTACCATCCTAATGCTACTATAGTAACTATTATTGTAAGCAAACTCGATTAGAGACAAATGTGAATCGCAACTACCACCAGTGTCCATCACACAAATCCTCATCATATATTCTAATGTCTGAATCGTCTTTTCAGATTGTCCATTAGTTTGAGAATAAAATATTATGCTAAAATTCAATCTGATGCCCAATGCCTCCTGTAATTTCCTCCAAAATCAACATGAAAATTATGAACCTCAGTCAGAGGCTATTGACACTGGCATCTCATGGAGACACATTATTCACTCATTATATACTTGCGCAAGCTTGGATACTGAGTAGGTGGTTCTCATGGGTAAGAAAATCAACCTATCTATAATTACCCAATTTGAATCACATTGAGTCCTCTCTTTAAGCCCATCACAACAATAGTCATTTTACCTCATAAAAATGTTGGAATCATCACAAAAATTAGAGAAAAACTCAAATCTTCAATTCGTCATCTCTAGTGAGTGTTGTCAACTACCACCACTACTATTGGACTCTCCTCGATGTAAGGAGCAAAAACCCTACGATCTTGTCGTCAATGACTAGTATTGTTGCTCATTGATGAAAATAGAAGTTAGGACTTCAAAATGTTTTTTCTTCAATTCATTAAGATTGATTGATAATTTTAGTTTCTTTTAGTTATAAAATTTGCTCAACTTATCAAGAGCTTTCATTTGGTATGAAATTTGTTGAATTATGAAACCAACAAATTTTCAATCATTGAAGGAATATTCTTAAGGCCAGAGGAATATTCTAGTCATCGGAGATACTATTCTAATGACTTGTCAAAAACACCTGGAAAAAAGTTCTACAAATTGTGTTGTTCATTTTTTCCTAAAGAACCATAGTGAAATTCTTAATGATTTATGAATTCAAAATCGCGGAACATTTAAGCAAGAATAGGATCACATTTTATAAGCTAAAAACAAAGTAAAAAAGAAGGGCCCCCAGTGAATCGACATTATATAAATATGTATTGCTTAAAGTAAACAAAAGATTCAATTCTCTTTCAAGTCTTTTTTCATTTAAAATGTTTTTAACTTCATTGTAAAGATTATTTTAATTTATAGGATCATAAATATTCAATAGAATGGTTGGTTGCTTATCTCTCCTTAAAATTTCTAAATTTGGTGCATTTGATATATGATAATGGTTACTCAAATTATTAATATTCTTATAATATGAATCTCATCACTTAAATTTCACTAGGTTGTTTAAAATTATCTCCACTAGTTCCTTAGAATTCTTACTAGAGGAGTTTACTCTCAAGTTTATCGATAACTCCTTTTTAGAATTTTGTTAACTATTTTACTTGTTTTTTTTTCTTTTTTTAGTTTGAGACAAATGCTTTTTAACTAACATCATATCAAATAATTATAACATAATTGAATTAAAAAAACAAAAACAAAAACACATGTGGAACTAGAAGAAGCAGGTAATCGCAAAAGAACAACAATAGCTCGACCATTTATCACAAAGATACATTAGTGGAATTATATATCTGTGACAAACGAAAAAAATAAAGAGCTAATTTTAATATCTTGTATTAAAAATGGAAAGCAAAGAGCCAACTTTCATGATAAAAGCTATCGCACTCAAAATTTATTTTCATTTTTTTAAGTAATTCTAAAATATTTAAACCTAATAGTGATCCACTTTTTACCGAGGAGAATAAAGATTAGCAGCACTATCTATATTATAAAAACATTGAAACCAAATTTTGTCGATAGTCTACAAAATTAAATTTATAAATATAACATCAGCTAAATCCATAAATAAAAATGGTAATTATGACTTAAAAAATGAAAGAAAGATAAATTGCAATTAAAGAAGGAAATAAGAGAAAAATTATCAAATATGATATTTGTGAAATGAAAGAGAGATAAATTACTCTAGTAAACTTCAATTTGAAATGAAATTATACCTAGAATTAACATATTTCAATTTATCCAGAAAAATTGAGTATCATTTATAATTAAATTGACATATTTCAATTTATCTAAATAAACTACAATTTAAACAGAAAATGAACGAGAGGTAAATTATAACTAAAATTTAATCTGAGTTTCAATTTGAAAATAGAAAATTCTACCTAGATTAAAAATGCTTCATACTCATAATCAAATTAAAAGAGCTCTTAAGAAAATAGAAAATTCAAAGTAGAAATTGAGAGAAA
The DNA here is from genome assembly GCA_027568895.1 of Erythroxylum shatona. NCBI lineage: Eukaryota > Viridiplantae > Streptophyta > Magnoliopsida > Malpighiales > Erythroxylaceae > Erythroxylum > Erythroxylum shatona. Next base: position 6,007,944 of record JAOSBK010000005.1, on the reverse strand, counting down.
AATGGATATGGTGTTGACAGATGTAAGGCCAAAGCGAAATTCTTGATTCCACTACCCGCGTCATGTCTCTCAGACCGCTTGTTTTGGGCATTAATGAGCTATTCAATCGTAACTGGATAGTTTTACCCTGTCACATTTACAGAGAGGGTAACAGGTGTGCCGACTGGCTTGCGAATTTTGCTGTAAATTTTCGACTAGGGTTACCATTTTTGCTTCTGCACCTACAGGGTGTCAATCACTCATAGAGGACATCGCTGGGGTTAGTTTCCCCGTATTAGTCTAGCTTTCAGTTTGTACTTTTCCAATTACATAAAAAAAAATCTCCTATGTAATAAAATAACTCACAATTATTAAGCCTCTTGTAAGCGTGGGCCCGAGGTGAGGACTAGGACCGACCCTGCTAGTAAGTCCTAGGTTGTTAAATGAGCTCAGCAACTTGTAAATGACACTTATTAGGATTTTTTTTCCTAATTTATACGTACATCAGAAGTTAGACACACATCGTAAGATTTAGACAAAACAAACATTCAGTCATTTAAGGACCTGTTATAAATGCATATAGTATGTCAAAAGGACCCAAACCTATATGCATATACTTAGATATTGTGGTAATATTCATATATGGATCATGATAACGGCTACAAAAATTACATATGTACATATGCATATATATATCCATAAGCATAAGGATAGGATATCTATCATAGCTTAACATGTCATCATTGGTATTAGTATATAACTATATTCAATAATTGATATGGATTCGAAATTAGTAGATAAATATAAACTTACCTTATTGATGTACTTGTCTACCAAAAGGTTGAGACGTGGGTCTGACTCCTATTATACCAATAAATTAAGAAAAGAAATATCTTAATCAGTGTCATTTATAAGTTAATGGGCTCAACTAATAACCTAGGATTTATTAGGTTTTCTAGGAAGGTTTGATTATACATTTCAGCCCTTGATCGTATTTATGTAATCTTTTCATGACTTTTAATTCACAAACAATTAAGAATTTTGTTATGGAAGGAAAAAAAAATCATTAGCGCAACTTATAGAAATTTTTTTCAATTTTTTCTAAAAAAGTCCCCAGAACAATATTTTCGGCAATTGGAATATTTCTCTAGTAATTGAAAAAATTTTTGATCTTAAAACTTAACAATTTTTATATCAGATAAAAACTCTTGATGAGTAAAACAACTTTTATAATTGTAAGAAACTCAGCTCTCAACCAATGTTAATGAATTAAAGAAAAATTATTTTAGAGCTCTAACTTCTATTTTCATCAATCAGCAGTGATACAAACGATGACCAGCGACGAGACCATAAGGCCCTTGCTCCTGACGTCGAGGGGAGTCTAATGGTGGCAGTAGTGATCGGCAACACTCACCTAAAGCCATGGATCAAATATCTAAATTTTTCTATAATTTTTTCCTTAATTTTTATGATGATTATGGAGTTGTTATAAGGTAAAATGGCCATGGTTGTGAAAGGCTCAAAGAGGTATTGCATAAAATGCCTTAGTAAAAGCTAAGCTTGGTAACCTCAAGGTGTAGGTGAGTTGATAAGGGGCTCTTCCAGCTTAAATAAGATTAATGATTCGAACCCCTCTCATGTATGCAACTGTTTAAAACTTGAAGCCAGAGCTTTGCCTCCTGCAAGAGATCTACCGGCTCGAGCGGGGACTAGTCTAAGTGTGGATAGTTTAAAGGTATCTTTCCATAATTGGGACTCTCTTAAGACACCTCGTGGGCAACCAAAGAAAAAGAGCTAATCTTGGTACTTTCGTATTACAGGGGAAATTTATACGCAAATTATATTATTAGGGAGTGTCAAGTAAAAACTATTAACATGATTTTTGGAAAAGGACAAGCTTAGTACCTATGATGTATTTTAGTAACGTGAAAATGTGCCTGCATGATTGAATGAGGTTAGACCCTAATGAACATGGGTATTTACTCTAATCTTGGCTTGTAGTAGTATCATTATTTTTCAAAAACATTATTGAAGTTACAATTTCATAAATAATATTTGATAACAATTAAAAATTTTGTGATAATACATGGGTTCCTCATTTAATTAACCCAAATATGTTGTAACTTTTTAAAAAATAGTGATAATACATGGGTTCATCATTTAATTTGTGATAATACATGGGTTCCTCATTTAATTAACCCAAATATGTTGTGACTTTTTAAAAAACAGTGGTAATACATGGGTTCACTATTTAATTAACCCAAAAATGTTGTTTAAGTACAATTTACAAATTGGGCCTATCATAACTCTACTCTAGTCTTATAGATAGTTTATGTATATATATCAATGCATCAAGATCTTTAAAGTTTAAACAAGTGGGCATGTAGATCAAGGCTCTAAGATAGGAGTCCAGATCTCCTGTTCAATATTACTTTGTCTTATTGTGTCTAATGAATCTCAGTTATTTATTTATGTGGGTCCCGTGTAAGTCCTGCATAGACCCCGCATAAGTCCCGCAAAATAAATAGCTGAAATTTCATGAGATAGAATAAGACAGGGTAATATTGAACAGTAGATCTCATCTCCTAAGATAGTACGAACTTTTTGGTTGTAAAAGAAACACTGTTGGAGCGATAAGGTGGCACGTGCTCTTGCTAATTGTGATTTCATTTTTCGCTAACATAAGTCACGGGATTTGAAAATTCATTATTATCAGCCTCAATTGTTGACTATGTTCGATAAAATCTATATATTTTAAGACTAGGCTTTAAATTTATACCATAATTACAATTTTTGCTCTTTCAATGCCATAATAATTGTTTTATAATTGCCAATAATTAAATAACTAATTCAATTCACCTAGTTCAATCGTAAAAATTTTAAATTATCCAATTTTTAGTTCGATTTTTAACTTTTCGATTTGATTTAATTTTATAACTCTTGTTGTCAAAAAATGATCAGTTTGTTAATTAATTAGTCAATTTTAGTAAATTAACAAATTTTTATAAATTAAAATAAATAAATTGATTTTCATTTGACAATCTCTTTTTTTAATTAAATTTTAAATAATCTATTTCAATTATATTTCAAAATTTAATTTTATTAAATTTTAGTCAATTTTATAACAATCTAATACCAATTAAACCTTCTAAACTTTAAATTTCTTATCTTATTAAATTTACTCTAAGTTTGGTTTTTAAAACATTGATAATTGTAATTATAACATTTATAGGCATTGCAATATTTTAAAACCTAATGTAACTTATAATGAACAATTTAAAATTTTGTATGACCATTAAACTATATAAATAACAAATAAACAAGCCTTATCTTTATTAGAGAGGATGAAGTTTTAAAGTTTGTGCTAACAGCAATAAGTGATCTTTTCATATATTGATGAAAAAAATTATTATGAATTTATGATATATCTTCTATTTTCTCTTTTTAAGAAAATTTTTCATAATTTCTCTTTAATTACCTTGGGGCATTGTTTGTTCCGAGAGGTCAATCATTTCGAAAACTTTGATACTTCTTATATTCAAGAATAGATCTGCTATTCTCAAAGTATTGTACCCCTCGTACTTGAATAAATCTCAGTCATCTATTACAGTAAATTGGATGATTAAGATATTAAAGACACCGCAAGACACAATATGCTCCCCCTATATATATTCATACTCTTTGAAGCAGTGATATAATGATTATCTAAAGGAAAGGGTCAAACCTTAATTTCTTACAAAAGATGACCCAAAAAGATAGATATACATCCACAAGAGAACAAGAGTCGCATAGCTCATCATAATTAATGCTAACAACTATGCATGCATGTTCTCTGAAGTAACTCTAGTTAATTAAGTGGTTTATTAAGCGAAGTTTAACGTATTAAATTGAGAATCTTAGTTAGCTATGACTCCACTTGGATACATTTTTATGGCAACCTTACCTAGTCTTCACATTTAATAATGTTGTCCTCCACTCATCACTCGTATGATTGAGTGTTCTCTTAGACATCTTCTTTTGTTGCTTTAAAGATTATCATCACAAAAGCTGGACTTTCCTTGCTTGCTTTTAACATAGAATAAAAGGAGACCTTGTATGGTTTCTCTTGGTATAAAGGGCCAAACTTAGATCTGGACCGACCAATTACTGATCTAATGGTTGAAAATAAGGGACATCTTCCTTTTTTTGGTGAAAGAAAAAAATAGCTTGGTTGACCTTCTTAAGTGATGAGTTCACCTTTTCAATTGGGACTTGAAGACAACGTTAACGTGTCCATTTGGGTTGGTTTCACTTGTTATATAAAAAAGCACGAGAGTCGTAGAGGTTAAGGTCACAACATACTCTAAACACGTTGAAACCGAGGGCATGAGTTTTTCTTGTATTTTATAATCAAACACATTTATTTATAATTTGACGCTTTTGATCTAAAAATAGATTAATAGAGCTTCAATGATAAGTGATTGGGATAATAAAAATTATAATTCAAGTCACATGTATCTCACGTTAACCTCGTATATAATACTTCAATCGTCTCTTCTGTGAGTAAGATAAACGTAATTGGGTACCAACACATCCAAAGATGGTGAATTAACAAGTTGTTAATATGATTTAGTGTCTACTTAGATGGGCTTATATCAGTAGAGCTTTTGTCAATAAAGCTTTTATCAGTAGAACTTTTCTGAAAATGATATTTTAAGAAGTCAATTGACTATTTGACCGTCATTTAAAAAAGAACTTTTTTGAAATAGCTTCTTTGAAAGAGCTTCATACAGTAAACTGTTTGGCAACATAAAAATAAAAACACTTTTAATTTTAACTATATTTTATTTTGTAATAAAATTATTTATGCATATAAATATTATTTAAAGTATAT
>JAOSBK010000005.1:5984341-6002992 GCA_027568895.1 Erythroxylum shatona | reverse complement strand
ATATAAATATTATTTAAAGTATATTAAACAATATGCAAAACACAATATATTAATTATTATATAATTTTAAATCATATAAAATATAAATAAAAATATATCTAACCAGATCTTTTATATGGATTATAACATAAATAAAACTAATATAAAAAATAAATTTTAAAACATATAAAAAATCAAATAATATTATATAATTTTTAAAATAAACGTGAAGATGAGTTTGTGGATATTGTGAGAATTATATGTAAAACATAAGGACAAAAGAGACTAAAAAATAGGCTCATTAATTTATTTAAAAAATCTACTCAAAAAGTGTTTTTTTAAGAAGCTTCAAATTTAAACTTCTTAAAACGTTGTATTTTAGCTGTCAAAAAAGCTATATTTACTAAAATAATGCTTTTTTCATTTTACAACCAAATACTCATTTTCTTAAAAAAAAAGTTTTTGTAGTAAAAAAAAAATACTTTTTCACCATTCAACGCTTAACCAAACATGCACTTAAAAGAGTTAACAATAATAATAATAATTTTATAATATTTTGGTAATCATAATTACATGTATATACGAATCTAATTAAACTTCAATAAAAAGAGATTTAGGTTAAATTTGGTTAGCTATTAATGCTATACACGAGAAGTCATGTCTAATATCTGAAATTTTATAGTATAAATTTAATAACAAATAATAATATTGTAATAAAACAAACCACTTTTTTACTATATATAGATATGATTTTCCTACTATTATTAAGGGTAGGTCTAGAAGATTGTTGCTCCATTTCTTACGCTATTCTATGACCTATAGATTGATTCAAAGTATTAGATAAATTGCACTTAGTTTATATAGTTAAGAAACAAACATTTAGGGAAAAGAAGTAATAGGAAAGAAACATCATAGAAATGAATAAAGCAAAGTACCACAAATGTCAAAAAGCAAGCACCAAAGACCAAACCGTTGCAACAAAGCAATTATCAGAAGAGAAGAAGAGTAAAGCAAAGAAACTAGAAAGAAAAAGCACCAAACCAAGCGAACCTGAAAATAATGAGAAAAGTAATGTCAAGTGCAATCCCACACGCAAACTTAACAGAAAAGGCAAAGTAACGAAGAAAGAAGGGAAGGAAATTTTACAATCGCAAAGACAAAAGAAAGAAGTCAACTTTGGTAAGTCACTGAAAAGACCTGAAACTGGGGTCTGACCCTGACCAGCCAGGAGAAGAAGAGTCCTTGCATGCAGCTTTCTGCTAACTCTGCAGAGTCTCACCCTCCCCCGCTGACCCGCATGACTTCATCATCATTCAATGTTACATTTACATACAGCTCATTTATGAGTATCACACGCCACACTTCCTTCTTTTCAAATTTCAAATCCTCCCCTCCAACTCCAAGTATCTTCACTGTTATAGCTAGTGTTACTGTGTTAGTCTTACTTCTACACCATGATTTTCCTTCTTATGATTCCTACGGGTAGTTTTGTATGCTTGGTCGTTAGAGTTTGTATCATTTACAAACAACTTGAAGAGAAGTGATTCCAATACTTCATCAATATCTTAACCTCCTTGGTCTTACAGTGATCTTATTGCTTTGACCCTAAAAGAAAGTTGATTTTTTATTTAATTCAGTATATATAAAGAAAAGTTAACATTGATGAAATAGATTACTGTTATAATAATAAGGTTATAGACATGATCCAAATGATCGTTAAACAAAACGTGTACTCAAAATATGCATAACAGAAAACACTAACTTGGAAATGTAACAAACCCTCCACAAAAGGACAGAACCTAATGCATTGTAGAAAAATATGTGAACTCTCATTTTCAAATGTCATGTGTTGACACTGAAGAATCCAAAGACAAATTTCCTCATAAATTTCCCACATCACCACCAAAACTCAAAAAGCAATAGCTCCTTTTGTAAACCCTTTAAAACCCCATCTATACTTTTCCCTGTCCAACCATCTAAAACCTGAAAAAGCAATAGAATTTCCGAATATTTCATGCTCAAGCTTTAGTCTTTATCTTCATTCATGGCCTCCACTTCTAACACCAACACCACTACCACCACCATGAACCACCACCAACCCACCTTTGGATCAAACCCATCTAACTCTTCCAACACCACCTTTGTTCAGGCTGACCCATCAACGTTCCGGACCATAGTCCAGAAACTCACCGGAGCACCGGACGAGCCGTCACCGCAAAAACTCCCTGTCACCCACCAAACCCGATCCACCAACTCTCCAGGTCCTAAACGACCCGCATTCAAGCTCCAGGATCGTAGACCAAGTGCTAAGAATCTCCAAATCAACCTCGGCAACAACAGTTCTATCATAAAAAACAATGCTTCTGATCATACTGATCTTTTCCATCTCAGACAAAGAGGATTCTTGGTATCACCTGTGTCAACGTTGGACTTCTTTGCAGGGCGTGCGAGTCCAAGGTCACCGTGTGAAGAAGAAGAGAGGGCCATTGCGGAGAAGGGTTTTTACTTGCATCCAAGTCCTCGTAACACGCCTAGAGGATCTGACCCGCCAGAGTTGTTGCCTCTGTTTCCTTTGACGTCGCCAAGAGAGAAACATGATGATTCCAATTCCTTTTCTTGAATAGGAGAGGCTACAAGGCAAGGCTAATCAGTAGAAATTGTGTTCTATGAGATGTATTTAAATTTAAGGTCCTTCTAAATTCTTACTTGTTGTTGGCTAATTTCCTGTGAGAACTTAGCAGTAGCTGGGGTGACAGGTAGCTTGTGTTCTTGCTCTGTGTATGCGCTTTGAGCACTAATTTTGTTACTTTTCAGTGTCTATTTGCCTTCATTTATCCAGCCATAGATAAACTCTGACAACAGGTTTCTATGAATGTGATTCAAGAACTCTATCTGTCATCTATTTAGAAATTAGGTTGGTAGGAACATGGTGAGCTACCTCGTTCCTGTCAGAGAAGAAAATCTTCCAAATTATCCTTTCACCAATTGCATGTGCAAACAATTACATCTATAACTACTTTATCAGTTCAGTTTTATATGTAGTAGATTTGCGATCCCATTTGTATCAGAAATCCATCTCTTTGAGTCTGAGATAAAGATGTAGATGGAAGAGATCGCATAGATCTATACGTATATCAAAGTTGTTTAGTACTTCTTCCTCTTTTTCGATACCAAAATTCTTTCCTGGATTGAGTGAAAAAGGTAAATCTATAGGAGCCTCACTCACTCCTGTTATTTAATATTACATTTTTACGTGTCAGGACTCAGGACAGTACATTGATATCATTGAAAGGAAAACCTTGAAAAGCGTCTGTAACTAAATGGCAGTCATTGTACTATCATTGCTCCTGCTCTCTGACGTACGGTTCGGAGGTTAAAAACCTAATCAGATCTCAGCCGTCAACTTTCTAATGAACGGCTGAGATTGTTTTTTGTCATCAAGACGAATGAATAGTTTCATTCACCTGTTGACTTCTGCCCGAAAGCTTCCAAGCTCTTACAGGTAGTATACACAAGACGATAGGTTAAGTCCAAATCCTGCAAGAAAACAACTGTCGATCTGTTCATCAACTTGGTTACATCGAACAGAAAACTGGGTGTCTAAAACTTACAACCTTATCCTACTCTTTTGTTGGAACGTCAAGGTCTTGAGTTTTTCCAGAGAACGGTAAGATGGAAGAATTCAGAGAATTTTTACTTGACACCAATATTGTAACTTCATGTCATTTTCTACTATTAGAGCCATTATATTTACAGCAGTTGATTGTAGCTCTTATATAATTATATCCAAACCTCATACCAAGTTGATTGATCTCTGTTTATAAATGAAAGAACAGGATAAAAAAAAGTAAAATAATAAACTTAATTATCATATTTGTCATATTGTAATAATTGGATACGGAGAGAAATAGGGACAGGTTTTGAATCTACTTAGCTAGACAATAATGAAAGGACAATGAACATATGCAGATGAAGGGGGAAAAAAAAAACCAAGAAGGGTATTTTAGCAGAAGAACAATGCGATGCTCTTACAAGTAATTAAAGTGTGGCATAACAAGTTTTATATTTAGATGAGTTAGCTTTTCTTTTGCTCAAATGAGTGAAGTATTTAAGAGTTCCTCCAGGCTTTAAATTGAGGAATATTATAGATAATTACAATGATCATTTCTTGTAATTACTTCCACGTAAATATCTAAATTAGCTAGTACCAATTTAAGACAAGTCTTTAATATATGGGATTTGTAGTCTTAAGACGTAAAAGGTTATAGCTTTGCTATTTAGGTTGATACCTCCAATCTAAGTTGTAGGAAAATTTGTTAATATTTGGGAGAAAATCCTGCGAGAACTTAAATACAGGATGATGCAATTAATTCCACCTGGGAATAGATTCTCAATGTCAAACATGTTAAGTAACTGTCTTATCATAATAGCTTAAGTTGTTGTGTGATGTCAATTTAATTAGTTTTATAGATTTATTAATACATCCCCTCAAATAAAAGCCTTTTGAACTTGAAAGTTGTACAAGATCAGTCTACCTTGAGCTTAATAATAAGTGAGTGACAGGACTTGAATTAAAAACCACTTGATCACAAAAATTCTGATATCATGTTAAATGACCGTTTCACCACAATAGATTAAACTGTTATGAGAGGTCAATTTAATTGGTTTTATATATTATACATCCCTTCAAGTGAAAGCTCTTTGGGCTTGAAACTTGTACAAGCTTACTCTACCTTGTGTTGAATAATAGGTGGATGGTAAGATTTGAATTCATGACCACTTGGTCACAAAGGCTCTGATACCATATTAAGTGGCTGTTTCACCACAATAGCTTAAGCTATTATGTGAGGCTAACTTAATTGGTTTTATATATACAGTAACAAAACCAACCTCTGTACCACCCCAACAATGATTGCTGCTACTGCTCTTTGCTTCTGAATGTATTTCTAGTCCAACAAGATGCTCCAGTAAACCAACCTCTGTACCACCCCAACAATGATTGCTGCTACTGGTCTTTGCTTCTGAATGTATTTCTAGTCCAAGAAGATGCTCCAGTAAACTAGAAATAGGGAAAGATAACACATTCTGTCACTAGCCCCAAGGGACTGCTTGTTCTGAATCAACTATGGAAAATTATCAGAACAGCTGGTTTACTGAAACATGTATTAGGTAAATTATTAACCGTATAAGTACTGCGTATTCTTATCAATATAATGCTCATCAAGTTCTGCATGCACATAAGGGGATAGATTATACACTTCCGAACAAACTAGGAAATACTGGAGGGAAGATGATGTTGCAGTCTTATGGAAAGATACAACATTGAGCTACCAGATTTGGTTTGACGGTACGTAAATAGAAGTGCTTCAGATTTCTACGTATATACATTCATTTGCTGATGTAAAGTAAGAAAGGAGGGGTGTTACGTCGTCACATGTTTCTTCCAACATGTAAAAACACAAGGGGAATCCATGTAAGAACTCTTCAATCTCCATAGGAGTTTCTGGTTGTAGCCTGGCAATTTCCAATAAAATAACTCTTGGTGATAAGCAAGAAAAAGGCACTCAGCCTTTTATTGACAAAACAAAATTTGCGAAGAAGATGAAGCCTCAATTTGTACACAGATATAATAGGAACATGCCGAGGATGCTTTTAACAAATTTTTACACCGATTCTATATATAAGAAAATTTCCCTCTTTTTATCCAGTGCTGAAATGTTATGTGGGTGAGGCTGTTTTATTATCAACCAGATAAAAAGGCAGCGACTTTCCTGTTGATTAGCTTTGCTTTTTTCACTCTTCAACGAACAGAAGCACAGATTGACTGCTGCTGGTTGTATAACCCAGGGACTCCATTTTGGAACCGCTGCTTATTTCTTCTCCGCTTTGCCACAACTATGAATCCATCACCATCGCCATTCTTATTTTTATTTACACTCGAAGTTTTCGCCTGCTCAATGTCACTGGACTGAGTGGAGAAGTTTGCCTTTCCTTCATTTCCCTGGAAAATTTTTATTATTGCACTGTCATTTGCAATTTCATCAAAAGAATTCTCAGATCCAACAAACTTGTTCTCACTAGATATAGGTTCCTTTCCCGAATCCATGTTATGTTGGACTGATTTCACAATGAAGCTTAGCAGAATCTGCCTTGCAAGTTCTTCCTTTCCAGATGAACTGCTTTTTTCTGAAGTGGCATATTTCATGTCATTGCTGGATTCATCATCAACTTCTTCCTCTTTACCCTTGCTTGTCTCAAGCAAAGGGTTTGCCTCTGTTGAAACACCAGTATCTTCACTTCCAAAATGTGCTTGGCAAGCTCTCCTCGGTACAAACTCGGGTGCATTGGGGTTCATATATCGAGGAGGCATCCCTGCAGAATATCGTTGTTTCAATAAACTCTGTCTCATTCGGCACGCCTGGTTGGATCTATAGAATAGAGGTGATCTAGGTCCACAAGCAACTCTAGCAGCAATAGGAGGAGCCACCGGGGGTGCAACCACGCCTTGACTGTCATTTACATCATAAATATTTGTCACAGCCACCATTTTCAGTGGACGAACCATGGGGAGAGCTCCTGGACTAAATGGTTCGGCTGCAGCAGAAAGTTTACTTCCATTAATTTCCATTGACTTTTCCTGGTCACAAGGGTTCTCTTCAGGCTCAACATCAGATTCTGATTGTGTTCCACAATTTCCCTCCAAAACATCTTCACCCGATATCTTCTCATTGACAAAATGACTTGTTTCTTCGTCCTTCAATCTTTCAAAAGGAATGCTAGATAAATGGGTCTCAGTCTTTTCCTTGCCGGAATCTTCTACTGTCTCTACAGATGGCTTTAAAATTGAACCTGGGGGTGCCACAGCTACTTCTTTGTAAGATATAGATTTAGATGCAATAGCGGCAAGGTTTCCTAAAGTAGATGAAGCTTTAGAATTACAAACTTTTGTCGCATCCTCCGTAATTCTCTTACTATGATTTTGTATTTGTTCAACTGGAAACTCAGTTTTAGAGCTGCCATTAGTTGTTTTCTTGGGAGGAAAATTGATTTCCCGCCTGTAACTACTTTCTCTGAAATTGGATAACCGAGCACCATTTGTGTTTAGCTTTGCCAAAGCTGGTCGCCTGATGCCAGATTTCCTGCCATTAGTATTACCTGATCGTCCTCTTTGATTGGCTTCTTGCCATCCTTCATCCGAAGTTGTTTCTTCAACTTCTTCACTTGAAAATGTTGACCTGAATATATTAACAGCATCGTTTCCTTCTTCTCCATCATAATGAACTGTGTCCACGTTCGCTTCCTCAACATCATCTACCATGGCTGTCACACTCTGCAAGTCATCATGATTCACTGCATCTTTCATTGTTACTGGTTGATCAGCTTGACTGGTTTTATCATGAAACTGCAGCATCAAGAAAAACTAGAATGACATTCTATCATCCCTAGGTTGTGCAATGTAAACCAATACATTCTGTGAATAAATAAATACATGTTATCCTTAGGAACGTAACAATGTAAAAGAAAGGAAATAATTTTTCCAATTTCCATAACCTGGATAGGACTATTTTCCAAGTTCCCAATAATAATAAATTCTTCATTTCAATAACCAGTTCACTAAGTAAACTGATTTGGAAATTTAACAAGACTCCATCAGAATGGCAAACTGATTGGGTTTGCCTTTTCTATTTCATTTTTATCCTCTAAAAAGCGCAAGGAAAAGTCAAATTGTCAAGATTATATTGTCTTTTGACATGAAATTAGCAGTGCCAGTTCCAAACACAAGTTTAACTTGCCCATAAAGACATGCAAAACTATATCTATACATAATAAGTTGAAGTTTTACCCTTGTACGCCTCTGTTTCCTATGTGTACCGCCTCCTCTTGAATCTTGACCTGGACTGATGTAATCTAATAGATCTGATACACTGCAATAAAGGATCACAGATTTGGTACCAAAAGATATTGTTGCATTCTGAATACAAGTAATATGGAGGATACCATATCAATACCTAAGATGACCTTTGCTTGCAATGGATGCATCTGGCTTAGGAGTTCCATTTCTTGCAGCTTCTTGCTGTTCAAGAACCCTGGATTCAAAATATTCAAGCCATGCAGCAGCGTCCTGCACAAAAATGTTTCACAAACCCAAGTTATGCATATAGATGGACTCCCAAAGCAAAGCCATGGATTATGTACAACATTAATTACATCTTCCATGGCTTCAGGATGGGGAATGAGTAGGTCCCAAGGGCTTTAAAATCCTACAATTATGGCATACTTCTAATGTACATTACGCGATTAGCAAGTATTTCTGCAACACCCTCTAACTCTTTATTTTCTGATTACCTGAGTGCGGAGATCGTCCGATCCAAGTTTTTCTTGAAGTATTTTAAGTGTAGTTTGCTCATGTTGAACACTTAAGGAATATGCTTCCATTAGTGAAAGAGCTATGGCTATGGCATGGTAGCTTGCTGCTGTCTGCAAGTAGAAAAGCAAACAAAGAAATCTGCCTCAATAGTTCTTCAATCACTTTTTGATTTTGCATACGAACAGAAACAAATATTTGTATTTGCCTCAAAAAGTTAAGCATGTGTATCCAATGCGAGAGAGAGAGACCTGTATGTGATCCGCTCCTAACAATCTCTGGTTGCACTTTAGAGCTTCATGAAGATATCTGAGAGCAATATGAACATTCCCAATACCCTCCTCCATCATTGCCACATTGATAAATGTTGCAGCAGTATTAGGGTGAGATAATCCACAGGTAAAATGGAGTAGGTACAAGGCACGATTTACATATCTGCCAAAAATATTTAGCATTCATAAGAGAGTCAATATAGGAGGACGAATGAAAAACCTTAAAAATTGGAGAGGACTTGATAAAGAATAATTGCATAAAACAAGGGTATAACTGCATAAAGAAATAACTCAAGGGTATAACTGCATAAAGAAATAACTGCAGGAAACAGGAAGCAATCAAAATTAAAGAAATAACTGCATGAAATCGCGCTTCCATGTAAATAACTGGTTTTTGTGTAGATAACTTAATATAATAAGCTAAATTTTATTCACTTTCTACATCAACCCTTTTTAATCCAGTCATTTATATATTGAAATGACCATAGATGATTGGCAAATATATGATGAGCCAAAAATGGACTGGCTTGGTGACTTACTTCAAAGCTAGCTCAATGTGCTGGAGACGATAATAAAACACGGATAGATCCCCATAGCCTTTCATTGTGTCGGGATGATCAAGCCCAAGTTCCCTCTCATTGATATCTAATGCCTTTTGTTGATAAATAGTTGCCTGAAAAAGTCATATTTAGTATATCCACAGATATATCTACACTCAATTAATCAGAAGAACCTTGTTTAAATTAAAGAGCCAGCAATTTTATATGGATGACAGTATTACAACTCATATTGTAGTTTGTTTTGAACGGCTTCAATGCTTAAACGTCCTAATTTGTAAACCTCTAAGCCTCTGCTTGACACTGTATAGAAAAAGTTTCCTCCTCTTGAATACCATTCGAAGGAAAGAGATTTCATGCTCAGTCAAAGTAACACTTTCTATTAACCTAATATGTCATTTGTCTTTCTTTGAAGATCCATGTTGCCATTTAAAACAAATGTCCATAACACATATATTGACCGGCCAACTCAGTTTTATGTATAGCTAAGAAGTTAGTTTACCTGATTAAAATCGCCAGTGTGGTAAAGAACTACAGCTAGAAGACTATAAGCACTTGCAGTAGTTCGGTGATATGGGCCACAAACAGCTATCATTTTTGACAGTGCCTTCATGATAATCAGAAGCGAATATAAGCTCAAAAGTTACTCTCCTTAGTTATAGACAATTCATCTTGTATTTCTTGAGATTGAAAGGATATACCTTAGTCCCATAGTTAACAGCATCCTCCAGTTTTCCTTTATCAAGGGCAATCTTGGACGACTCTAATAAATTCCGTCCATCTGCTGATGCTAATCCTACATGCTGTGAAGCAAAGTAAAAGTATATAATTCACATCAAATTTAGTGATGGCTTAATACAGAGAAAAAGATACATCAAACTAAGAGAGTTCCTACCTTACACACAGGAACCAGGCTGATGATATCAGACTTCCTAAAGGGATTAGGAGAGTCCATGTCATAATCTCTAGGAACCAACTCCAACCCAACCTGCACAGTATTGATATTGATATTACTCTAGGGATATATTGAGCAGTCCAAGATTTCAGAAATAAATTAAACTCAATAAGAAAATACCTTTTGGCAAAGTCCGCGGAGAATTGAGAACTTTCTTAACCACTGTAATTCATGTTTTAATGTCCAGCCAAACCTTCTACCAACAAAAGTTTGCAGCCAGTGCAATCTGAGAGCTTCATCATCTTTCAAATATTGGCTATCTTCTACCCAAGAGCATTCGAGTAAGAAGTTCAGGGTTGAAGCAATTGCTGGAGCTAAATCAGCCACACTGGGAACCGCTGCAATAACTGCCTTGAGTATGTGTTTAAAAGCTCGAGTAACCATCTCATGAATGCAAAGTGCTCTTATATGAGGAAGCTTCTCTGCAAGTTCTACCTGTTAACAAGAGAAAAGAAACAGAAAAAGAAATATCATGAAGCGGCACATGAGGATTTTCAAAGATACAACTCCACATACATACATGAACAACACATATTATTACTTAACTATGCATTTGTATAGTGAGAGATAGGAGAAGATGGATGAGTCGGAGTAATTGCTTACCACACGACCCAAAGAATGCATCTGTAGTCCCCTTAAATGCATGAAGTCAGTCAGTGTTCGGCCATCCACTGGGGAAAGCTCAAGCGAACCAAAGTCCGTTACCTAATTTAAGTATAAGAGATAGCATGAGCTATATGTACAATAGTTAGTGGTTTTATTGGCACAAAAAGTACTGAGTATCAATATTGTTACCAGTTTCGGCAAAGCAATTTCATCATAATACCCATGTGCCATACTGATAAGTTCATCTATCGACTGTAGCCAGAGGTATAGCAGTGCAGTGAGAGCACGAAATGACCAGAGATGTACCAAAAGAGAAAGAACAGCAACAAGAAAAGAATCCAATGCATAAGTTAGAGCTCCTCTCACAAACCTTTAAGTGAAGACCAGTTCCTGTTCCTTTCAGACGTAAGAATGCATCTTCAGTAATCAAATTCTTCAATCCATTCTCGCAGCAGGTCTCTTCAGACCCATTAGGTCCTCCATCAGTTCCCAAGCTTTCATTGCAAATACCAATTTCAATGTCCTTCTCCTCGTGTGCATTACTCATGCTATGTTTCTTGTCCCTTTTCTTCAAAAACTTAAATTCCTTTCCAAGACCTTTCACAGCATGTTCAGTATCATTATCAACCACAGAGCTTTTAGACTTCATATCTGTTGTTTCCTGCTTTAGCAGATGTTGCAACCAAGATGAGCCAAGTTCCCACCTAATAGACCTTTCAGAAGAATGATGATTCTCCCCTAACTTGATCAAACTTTCTTGAACAATTTGTCGAACCAGATGCCTAGATTCTTCAAGATCATCCAAAGTGGAGATAGGTGACTGACCCCCTGTTGATTCAGCACCACAAGAGTTCTGAAGCAGAACCCTCAAGCTGCAGTGAGTTTTGAAACCTTTAAGTCGATAGGACATAGCGAAAACATTGTGTGAATGCTTGCGTTCAGAAGTATATTTAATACAAGATCCAAAGATTTTGACGTGAACTATTGCAAACCTTCTAAAGCTTTTTCCTTGAGAAGTATATCTTTAAAAAAGGCATGAGACAGAATATGCAGTAAAACTAATCTGATTAAATGCACTTGCCTATTATAAGATAACTAGTCAGACCACCATAACAAATATCGCATTCACAATAGCAGATAGCTGCTTTTACTATATAGCCGGTACAATTAGAATAAATTCTCTAATAGAATGTAAGATTGTAAAATGAGTAAGATCTATGTAACATCTTTCAGTTTTTACGATTGTATCTTACATATTTTCCTATATTAGTTGAGACAAGACTGATGATCATATCCTTTTGTTAATTGCTTATCATAGAGTTTCCTAGCATGCTTCTGGTATGTGTTTGCTGTGGCCTGAAGCCAATCTTTTTGATAGGGATAGAATGAGATTGTCAATCAGACCTATTAATATTAAGCGCATTAGCTCCCCCATCAGGTTGATCATTGATTTCAATATCTTGAGCATCACTGTTTCTCTTCTTCATGTTGCCAGCAACTTTCACTATTGCATTGTATCCACAATGTCTTACAATGACAACACCTAATGCTGCAGTATCCTGTGTCAAAAGTTTGCAATGTTGTTTCAGCGCTCTATATTTGTGGAAACAATGTTTAAGTAGCAACATGTTCAGATGAGGTGAAGATCAAATCCAATGTGACTCAACAATTTTCATGCTATTATGTGATTAACAGGAAGAAGGGTCTAAAGAACAATACAATCAAGATGACATTCATAATACTGATATCCATGTCCTGAACTGAGCTCCTCTGAGCTTCTTTATCGTCCTTTTAAGGAAAGAACTAACCTTAATTCAAATGGTTATGTGAAAAATATTTATGTATTAGTAATCTCACAAAGTACACAGTTCTCGTCTACACAGCTGTCCAGAATTAGTAGAAAGGGAGGTCAGGAAGGAAAAGCAACAATGGAACTGCAGATGGTTTAAACAATCGCTGTACAAAGAAAAAGAGACATGGAAAAGGGAAGCTATTTAACATCAATGAATAAATGCACCCAACTAATGTTATCTACTAATCATAGAAGTACAACCTATGGCCACACCGAAGGGCTTGTTGTCCTACATGCATGTGAGATTGAGTAGGTACTTCAATGTCAGATGTAGAGAAAACAGTTGCACTTACGTGAACAACAACACTCTCATCAGCTGTTATTCCTTTAAGCAAGTTCCTTTGCATAACTTTCTTAGCAGAGGCATCAGATAACTCATGTCCAAATTTTACCTCAGACTTTGAATTGATATTAGCATCGTCATGTTTGACAACAATGGACAGGTCTCCTACACGATCCTCAAATAAATTTGAAGCCGTATAACAATTTACAGCATTTGTAGTAGAATCAATGAGGCGCCGGATAACTTCTACAGCTTTAAAAATTGAGACATCAACAAATTGGCTATGAAGCAAAAATGCTTTCCTGTCACGGACCACTCTTTCTTCCTCTGTCTTGCATGGTAGGCTCGCCAATATTTCAAAATAAGTGGCCCATGGTCGAAGATCATATTCACCATTTCTTCCTTGCCCTCCACCACTACCACCCCAACTCTCATCTTCTGATGGTAGAGAAGGGAATTTGGATGGAGAGTCGCAAATTGATGGAGGAACAAGCCACGTATTTGAACGAAACCCATAAGGAAGATTACCAAACTGGAAAACAAAATAAACATGACTTCAAATTTTCATCTCAAAAGAAAATCCATAACTGAGTTCACATTTATGGAATGATTCAGTATGACAATAAAATAAAATTAATCACCTTATTGTGCTCTACAAAAGCTTTCATAAGCAAATCGTATGCCTGCACCAGTGCAACTCCACAGTTTAGTAACTTCAAACTCCATTACAACAATGCAACATTCCTCAAATATAACGCTTTTAACATTTTCGACCTGTAGCAATAAACCAAAATTACAAAGTACCTACATTGGTAAAAGCCTGGCTGAGATTTTGCAGAAGATCCACCAACGAATGGCTCTGGAAGAACTGCTTTCCTACTGCATAAAAGCCCTTCACTGATGCTGCCACATTTATTAGCTTCCCATTGCAGATTTTGATCTAGAAAGTCGGGTACATTACAGCTTCAGCGACTCCATTCCCAAGTAGTGAAATTCAATAAAAACAGAACCCGTGTGCTTATATTATACATCCCTAATCTCAAAAAAGAGAAAATGAAGCACCTGAATCTCAAAGTAGTCGCCTTCGCGCCTCTGCTCTCCATCCTTTTGTTCACATCTCCTCAAATCTTCATCAAAACAATGGATTTCAAGGTTATGCTTCATGAAGAATTATAAAAGCAAAGTGCTTTGCATGCTATGGCTGCTTGATTGAAAAACAAAAACTGAATGGTCAATTAAATAACATCATGATTCTCACTCAAAAAACAAAGAAAGTTGCTTAACGAAAACGCAGAGGAATATAGCAGCATATGTCTTTATGTACATATATACACTTACTGAGGATGGGAGGAGTGAGGTGAGGGAAAGAGAAGAAGTCGTAGAACTCAGAGAGCTTGGGAATCGGATGAATCGCCACCATGTCTGTGCTCTCCGATGACGGAATGGGGAGCACATTGCTTGCAGAAGGTGCAAGCGGGCTTGGTTGAGGCTTACCGTTAGCATTACTCTTTCTCTCCGACGGCGAAGATGGCGGCCGGCGCTTGGAGAATCTGGTGATGCAGGCGACAATATCGAGGAGTCTCCGCACGTGCGCTATGGCCTGCGACTCCTCCGTATAGTCCTCTGGTGCAAGATGGCAAAAGTGTTAATAACTCCGTAAGGCAGGGTGTTTTTGAGTGACTAGTGTCGTAACTGGTAACTCCCACGTGGTGGTCAAAGTGGAAGACCATTTATAAGTGTTTTTAGTCACGTGTGCCCAATATTTGCAAGGAGGAAAGGTGAATTTGAGAAGAAGGTAACGGTTAACGAATAAAAAATAAGTGGTTAATTATTGATTATTATTATTATAGAGTAATATTTTGATATCTTATTTTTGAAATTTTTATTTTACTATTTATTTACAGTAACTTTTTAAAAAAATATTTTTAATACTAATCAATTAAAATATAATTAATTAAAATATAATTTATTTATTAACTAAAATATTTTAATTAATTAATTAATTAATTAAAATATTTTAATTAATTAATTGTAATATAATTAATTAATATATAACTGATAAAATATAATTATTCATTAAATAAAATATTGTAATTAATTAATTAAAATATAATTAATTATGATATATTTTATTAATTAATTAATTATATTTTAATGTAATTTAATTATTATTTTTATTAATTTTATTAATTAATATATTGTAATTAATTAATTACAATAAAATTAATTAAAATATAATAATCATTTCTTCCTCTTAACCAACTATCACAATTATAATAATAATATTCATTCTTGTTCCTCACTATATTCATTCTCATTCCTATTATCATTCTCTTATGCCCTTAATATTATCAACTAACTTTTTTAACATGCATTTTGATGTCTCAACTCACAATCATAAAATTAATTGACACCTAAATAATATAATTAAAATTATGAATAAAAATATTATAAAATTTTAAAAAGTCCTAGTATTGTTTTTATTAACATATAATTATTTCTATTAACTTATATAATAAAATATTATTAAACTGTAATATCATAACATTTTAAAATATATGAATATTTCTTATTTTTAAAAAATTAATTAAAAATGTATTGTGGGGACATTATAAGAGTTTGAGTTATTTTTTAATATAATTTTAGTTAAAATAACAAATTTAATTATTCTACTTTATTAAGTTCTAACATCCACTCTTGGATCTTGACTAATTTTTTAGTATTCATGTATTGAAAGTTAGCTGGTGTACTTCACTATTGATGACAGCAAACGTATTATTATGATTATTATAAGTATCACAACCAACATTATTCTTAAAGATATTGTCAGAAACTTTGCCTAACATACCTCATTCACGTCCCATAATCTCTGCAACTTCTATGGTTCCAAATTTCAACAACCTCCCAACTTGCACTATAGGTTGTTACTCTTCATTAACTTGGAATGTAAAAGAAGAAGGAGAGGCCAGCCAATTCTAATTCAAACTTGGGGTGGGGTGCAACCAAACTCAGAAGCTAAGGTCATTGATTTCTGTTTCAAAGTCCCAATTATTTGATTTCTTTCTTTCTCCAATGTGGCACTTAGCTACCATTTCACTGTATATGATATAGTTTTTTATTTTATTTTTTGTCCTCTTATATGACAAATATTAAAGAATTTGATTTAAATATATTTCCTAACGTTAAAGGGCTAAACCTACTTCGAAAGGGGCGTATCTTAAAAAAAAAACGACAAAACCTTTTTACCATATTCAAGTGGCAGCCAGAGGCCAAAAATGGTGGCCGAGGCTTCACCTACCTTCAACCATTCTCAGCAAACAAGGCTTGAGTGTAATAATCGCCACTTTGTCATTCAATCTCTTGCCTTTTACCTGAAAAATCAGGTATGTATGCAATCGTTTTGTTAAGAATAGATTAGAATATGAGATGAACAAAAAAAGGGAAAGAATTAGGAGATATTACTTCGTGGGATAAAGAATAGTTTGTGAGATGGCATGTCTCCACATTAACAGCTAATAGCTTCTTCACATCAAGTATCCTGTCAGTGGAGATACCCTTCAAAAACATCCCATTTCAGCAAGTGACCAAACCTTCTTTCACTAGTGTTTAAACTTATTAGATTCTTATGAAACTCATCTTCCAAAAAAAGAAAAAGAAAAAGGACAGCATGCAAAAGATATATCAGATACCTTCATCGCGACTTGAGATTCGTGCGGTGTGATTACAGTGATGTCAAGAACACTAGGGACTACTGCACAGAAAAGTTAATCAAAAATAAAATGAAACAGAAAAAAAACAAAAGTTGAAGGGAAAATTCATATCAGAATATATAGTGAAAAGCTGGAGAAGAAGCAAGAAACCAAAGAAATTACGTTTCTCCTCTTTCTTTTTCTTATCTGCCTTTGCTCTATTTGACTTGCCTCTGCCAGACCTCGGAGCCATTTCTTCCCTTCTATTGACTAAAGAATCAGAAGCAGGAAAAAGGCCTGTGATCCCTTTTCCGAAAATCAAAGATACCAGAGGTTGTTGACTAGATAGGCAACAATGAGGAGCACAAGAAGAGGAGTGAAAAGAGAATAACGAGCAAAATAGAAAACTGTGAGAAAGATACTTAGTTTACCAGAGAGAGATAGAGAGAAGGAGATTCAGTGAAAGCTTTCAAGCTACGAGGGAGGAAGATAGGATAATGGGTTTAGCTGGGTTTTAAACCGTCTTGTGGATCCGCGAGCAATCCTGACCTCTCCTTTGCGGCAAAACCTGGATTGCCTTTCCACTCCCTGGCTTCCTCTCTGGATTGTTCTCTCGCCTCCTCCCTCTCTCAAATTCTCAGCCGTACCTGAGCCCTTATTATAAGGCATGCACCCAAACAAGACCAAACCTTGTAGGGACAACATGAATGTGACATGTTGCAATTTGCTTTTGGGCTAGCTGAGCAATTTTGTTTTATCACTCGACGGGGACTTCGGTTTTGACAATTATTTTTTATATTTCTAAAATCTATAATCACTACTTTTTTTAGTATTTATTCGACAATATGTTAATCATCTTTTCTATAATTAAAATTTTAGCAATTATTAATCAGTTTCTAAGAGATACTTAGTGCTTGTTTACATGAATTTTTTGGAGGTCGATAAGCACTTTTCTTTACCATAAAAACTATTTTTAAGAAAAATAAATATTTGACTGTAAAATAAAAAACACTTTTTTAATAGTTATAATTTTTTCAGTCAAAACACAAGTTTTTTAAAAACTCAATTTTGGAGTTTCTCAATAAGTGCCTTTTAGGTAGATTATTCAAATCAATTAATGAGTTTATTTTTTAATTTCTTTTATCCTTATATTTTACATGTAATTCCTATAATATGCACAAACTTATTTACACATTTATTTTGAGAGTTATATAATATTATTTAACTTTTTATATGTTTTAATATTTATTTTTTATATTAGTTTTATTTATGTTATAATTCATATAAAAGATTTGGTTAGATATATTTTTATTTATGTTCATTTGGTTTAAAATTATGTAATAATTAATATATTGTGCTTTGCATATTGTTTAGTTTACTTAAATAATATTTACATGTATAAATAGTTTTTATTACAAAATAAAATATAGTTAAAATTAAATTTTTTTTATTTTTATGTTATCAAATAATCTATTATATGAAACTCTTTTTTAAATAACAGCTAAATAATCAATTAACTTTTTATAAAAGTTTTCCTTATAAAAATTTACAAAAAAAGGTTCTACTTGTATAAGCTCAAGTAAAGATAGGCTAAGTTGGGATGCCATAAGTCATCGAAAAAGTTATGTTCTGATGCTGATTTCTGAACCTAATGATTAATATTAAGCACACGTAACTTATTAGCTAGTTAAATCAAAGATTAAACAAAAGCAAGCATCAAATCAACTTTAATTATAAGTAAAAAAGAACTAAAAGGAGGGTAATGAGCACCAATTAATTATAATCTTTAAAGAAGTTCCTCAAAGACTTTTTAATTATTTTAAAAAAAGCTTTTTTTAAAAAAGACATATCTTAGCTTAGAATCTACTTTTTGTTTGATGTGCGTGTGCTTGCTTGCTCTATCAGTAACAAAAGTATGCATTCCTATGCAATGAAATTGGTCCACCTTCCTCACTTAAGACTCTCCTCTTCAAGGAGGTCTTGAGTTCGAGTCACGCCAAGGAGGAGAAATAGGCATGTTTCCTATTAATGATCCTCTAGCCCCCTGGGCAAAGCTCCTTGATCGGATCAATTACGGACGCCTCGCTTCCAGC
>JAOSBK010000005.1:5960161-5980317 GCA_027568895.1 Erythroxylum shatona | reverse complement strand
TTATTAAAGAATATAATAATAAATGAAATACATATAATAAATACTTTGCAAAAAAAATCATAATAATAAGAAGTAAGTATCAGAATAGTGGCAGTTAAATATTAGAAGTTGTTTCAAAAGTCGCTTTGAAAGAAAATTAATGGTTTTAACACAGGCTTTACACATCCGTTAAAATTTAAAGAAAAAATGGCACTGTTTTACTCTTAAACAGAATAAGACAGAGATATTTTAGACAGACGATCTGCGCTCAAAGCAAAAGCATGGAGAAGATGTCTTTAGCCAAACAAAACAAAAGAATAAGTAATTGTCAACAAAAGATAGTATACTTGTTCATTCAACCAAACAAACAAGCCATTAGATATTAGAGATGAATGGCAGGGAAAGCCTAGCCTTTATGAAAGGAACTTTCATAATTCCATCTTTTTCATATACGGACATGAACTTCTTTCTTATCTCTGCAATAAAGTTCTCTATCGTTAATAGGTAAGAAGCTCTTTTAGTTTAAACGAGATCGTAGATTTGAATCACCTTTACGTATATAACTATTTAAAATTTTAGATCAAAGTTTTAATTTTTATAAAAAATCTATCTAATTTGAGTGGAGATTAATTTAATAATAAATAGTTTAAAAATATCTTCTCGTAATTAAAAACTACTCCGAGCGTACTTCAGAGTTTTTAAAAAAATTTCTTTATGATTTCTGTTCACAACTATAAAACAAAGAAAAAGACCTTTCAAAGGTACAAAACAAACCCATCTCAATCGTACGGAACATACGTTAAAACAAACAGCAGGGTGGGCTCCCCAGCCACCCTATGCTAAGTGATTGTCTCGATGAAAGTGAGCACAGATACACAGAACGAACACGTGATAAGGTCCCATGTTCAGGTAATGGTTGAACCAGCCATCAAATCCAACACTCCGTGCCGTGTCCGAGAAAGCTATGATGGAGAAAATTCAACGTGCATGAATGTGCAGATTAATTATATGGTGGTGTCAGTTTTTAAAAGGTAGATAAGTATTTTTTTAATGCAAAGTTGTTTTTGAGAAAAAAGTCAAAAACAAGTGTTTAGTTATAAAATTAAAAAATAATTTTTTTATAAAAATAATTTTTTTAAAAACTAAAATATAACTTTTTGAAAAGTTTAAATTTGAAGGTTTTAAAAAAGTATTTTTTTATAAATTTTTCAGATCAATTAGTAACTCAATTTTTTAGTCCTCTTTATCATTATATTTTTATACATAATTCTTACAATACTCACCAACATATTTTCATGTTTACTTTGATATTTATATAATATTATTTAACTTTTTATATATTTTAATATTTATTTTTGATAATAGTTTTACTTATATTATAATCCATATAAAAGATTTGGTTAGATATATTTTTATTTATATTTTATATAGTTTAAAATTATATAATAATTAATATATTGTGCTTTGCATGTTGTTTAATATAATTTAAATAATATTTATGTTCATAAATATTTTTATTATAAAATAAAATATAGTTAAAATTAAAATTAAAATTATTTTTTATTTTTATGTTATCAAACAGTTTATTGTATGAAACTCTTTCAAAAAAACTCTTTTTTAAATGACAATCAAACAACCAATTAACTTCTTATAAAAGTTCTTCTAAAAAAAACTCTACTGATAAATATTATATTAATATCATGAAACGCTTAGTCTCAATATGAAGGGAGTAAACTTAGAATCTATAACTTTATTATTTTTTATTGGGCAGTTAATGGCAATTCAAATGTTGAATTATTTATGTTGTCACATCCTTAATTGTAATTAGTGGTGCTTGGTTGTGAATTCAAACCAGTTCACGATCATTTAGAATCAACAGTTCAAGTCATATTATATAGCTTAAAAATAAAAAATAGATTCTATATCTTTGGAAAATACCAACAAAGAAATTTAAATTCGTCGATGATTACATAACCAAACTGGCTTTGTAATAGATTAAATGAAAATTCGAAATCATTTGTATTATTTCGGTTGTGTTGGCATATTGTTATATTACAATTAAGCTATATTAGAACTGCATTTATTGTGTTCCTTAAATATAGCGATGAGGTATGCCACTTTGAGAACAGATTTTATTATAATCTTACTTACATTACTAAATTTATTACTTAAATAAGATTATCGGTCCAATTTACAAAAATAATTTCCTTATAAAAATATAAAGAGAAAACTACGTACATTATAACATTTTTCAGACTTTCACAAAATAAAAAGCTCGTAAAATTAATAACCCTCTTCTCAATTTTTATAAAACGAGGAGTCTTGTGAACTGAAAATTGTCGTAAATCGATTTACTTCTAAAAAGAAGAAACTTGTATGTGCTTTTTTTTTTTTTTGGAGAAAAGCTTACATTTGTCTTTTAATTAAAGAATCAGCTATATATTTAAAATGAAAATATGAAATTGAATTTAAAAAATTTTCCTTTCAAAAATAAGTTACTTATTCTTGATTGAGCGTCGTGTAATTAAAAGTCACGATGGAAGACAATGAATGAAGCAAGGACAATGAATCTTTTTAGAAAATGTGTATCCTAAGGCTACAAAATCTAAGTGTCGATGATATCAAGGGATCCTAAAGTCAATGGTCCCAATCAAATATTGTGCACTGAGATCGCATGTAAACAGAAAATATGTGACGTTATTGACTCCTCGTAATTTTTTTGACTCCTTAAAATAATAGATATGGTAGAAATATCAGGAATTTATAAACTAAAACGTCCTTAGTTAGCACATAAGACGTTACAATTATGCAGTCTCTTTGGAATTGTCGTTTAATTACTATATATATATATATAAATCAAGACTAAGGTATCTACTGGCGAACTTAGTGACTAATCTTCTTATTAGTTTGTAGGCATCTTATAGGGGGACAGCTGATCTAAGGATTTAAGACTGCTTTATACCTAAAGTCAATAATCAAACCCATGACCTTTGATTAAGCATTGCTGAGTCCCTTCCACTCAACCATACCTCTTGGGTTAACTACTGTATATACTTAAGCTGTAATGTTAGAATAAAATGTGACTATTTGCATTAGTTATCATGTTCTTAGCTTTTGGATTTGTATTGTGAGATATTTTATTAATAATTTTTATTGTTTAAAATTAATTTATTTATTAATTAATTGATAAATTAAAATTAATTAATTTTTTATCTATTTTTTGAAAATTTAAAAATTGTTTTGAATTTTTACAAATCTTACGTATCATTGAAATTGTCGTTGTCGTCTAATTCTTAAAATATTAATAAATGCAGAGAGGACGTGTGCGGTGTGTGTCCGTAGGCTTCACATGTTTGTCCAAAAATCACAGCACCTGTCGTGAATCACTCCCAATTATTCACAGTTTCTTATCAACATCTTTATGGAGTCTTGTCAGTGCCATCATGAATCATGCATGATGACCTCTGTACTGTTAATTATTAACAGATGGAACCTTGTTTTTTTAAAATATATATTTATTAGTTTAAAAAATATATATTATAAATAAAGGTAAAATTATATTATATTTATCAATACTTTTAAATTTTCAATTATTTAAATAACTATTTTATAAAATATTATGTCCATTCTTTCGTGTTTCCTCACTTGTCAGGACGCAGGACACCAGTTTTGACTACACCTCTTCACTCTTTCCTTTCATTCTCAACTGCCACGCCAAGTCTACACTCCCCGCTTTTCCACATGAAACGGCGCTCCGTCCTGTTCCAATTAATTTTCTCCACGTAAATGTGTGATGTCATATAAATGTGTTCATGGTATTTGATAGAATAAGATAAAAACTTATTTATACTCCCATTTTTTTAACAGTTAATCAATTTTTATTATATTTTATTCATATATTTATATAAAGCCCGCATAAATACGTGGTCAAAATTAATTTAACACAGAAGATTTGGTACCTTTTTATGTGCTTAGTAATTTTCAGAGCTCTTTTTTTTTCATTCTCCTAAAGCCTATTTGTTTTCATTTAGTTTCTAATTTTTATTTGTATTTTTAAATTTAGTTAAAAAAAATTCTTATTTAAAATTTTTAGTATCTATTTTATTTTTAATTTTTTAGTTGTTAAATTTTATTAATTATTTTCTATTGTTTTATATTTTAATTAACTATTAAATAAATATAAAGATTTATATAATCGATTAAGAACTTAGTTTCAATACGAAAAAACATATTTCATATATGAAATTAAATTATACGTTTGAGATTCAAATCGGGTGTGGAAAGAAATTACTTTCATAATAAGACATTTTGTAATTTATACATTTACAAGGTCATCGCACCAATACAATCAAAGTATAGAAAAACGCTATAAACCAAATTATTTGAATAAAAAAGTTATAATCTTGTTAAAATAAATGATATTTAGATTCCTAATTTGTCATTTAATATATAATTTTTTTTCAAGTAATCGTTTAAAAATCAAATTGGAAATTAAAACGAGTTCAACCGATATTAAACTATCGTAAAATCGATTAAAAATTGAATAAAATTGAAGAATTTAGAAAATACAATTTGATCCAAAATTGACGAATATAGTTTGAGTTAGTTAAATTTTAATTAATTCAATTTTTTAAATTTAAAATTAGATTAATTTACACTCAAACTTAATGATTTAATTTAACTCAAAAAATTAAATAAAATTAATCATAATTATTTTATTTAATTAAAAACATATCCTAGATTCAAGATATGTCGTCCTTAATTAAGGGGAAGACTCAAATTAAAATAATAGTTAGTCAATTATGGAATAACCTTTAAAGTAACGATCTGGCCAAGGTCTATAAATTAAGTTTATAGTCAAAGGCCCTCGAAAAAAGATGAATGAAAAAAAGGTGTATTTATATATATATATATCGAATCAGCCATCACGTAGTTAAAAGAAGTTGGTGCATTGCCTTGTTATTGAATAAGTTGACCAAGATTAAGATTAGGCATGTTAAATCTCAATTCATATACCTATATATAAATATAATTTATCATATAGTTCTGCTGGCGGCATTTTTAATCAATTCTATCTGCGTAACAAACTTAACTAAGACCAGTTCACATTCTCAAACCATGTTAGGTTTAGGTCAGGTCTTGTGCTAAAAAGAAACAATAATAACCGTTCTAACTTATTTTGAATTGGTTGATTATGAAATTAGCTGCAGTCCAAGACTTGATTTTGACTTGGACATGGAAATTACAACAAAGATCATGCCCATTTTAATTAGGCTATGATTGGTTGGGTATTTATTGATGAAATTAAATGAAATATAATATTATTACATCGTTTTAAAAAGTAAGATTTATAAGATAATAAAATGAAATTAGATGAATTTTTGACTAAGTAAAATAACAATGTTTTAAATTAAATCAACTTGATTTGTTTGATAATGAAAGCATTGAATAGATCAAATTTTTAGTTCAGTTTATAATTTTTTAGTTCGATTTACTTTAATAATTTTTATTGTAAAAGATCAATCAGTTTATTAATTAATTGAACAATTTTTATAAACTAATCATTTTTATAAATTAAACAAGCCAATTAATTTTCATTTCACATTCATTTTTTACAATTAAGCTTTGATTTTTTCAATAATTTTTAAAATTCTTTAATTTTATTCGATCTTTAACCGGTTTTATGATAATCTAATACTAGTTAACCTTTTAAACTTTGTATGTTATCAGTTTAATCTTTGGACTAATTTTTAAAATATTAAAAAATAAAATAATTTTAAAACTGATATTTTGAAATTATGGTTTCCTCTATAGTGAGCAATTAACATACAATAAGCTAGCATTTAAGATAAGCAATCACGTGGAACAAGAAGGACAATACGAGCAACTCAGAGCAATTAACAAAGTTGGACAAGAATATGATTATGTTTTTTTGATATGGGTTGACTTCAAGGTGTCTTAGAAAGATCTCAATTATAAAAGATATTTTTAAGCTATCCACATCTAGACTAATGCCCACTCGAGCTGGATAGGTTTCTTATAAGAGGTAAAACTTTAATCATAAATTTTAAACAGTTGTATATATAAGAAAAGTTTGAACCCACGACCTTATTTAAACTAAGAGAGCTACTTACTAATCAACAATATGCAATTGGGCTGTCAGTTGTCACTCAAGCCTTAACTTATGGAAGCCATTTGAGTTGGATTAAATATTTTTTAGAACAGGGTGAGAAAGTAATCTGATAGTACTTAACCCACTGTGGCAGTGTGACCCATTATACTGCCTAGTTTCTACGCCTTTTCTGGCGCCAAAACCCACAACACACTCGCCGGCGGACGAATCGACAATGCCGGAGCTGCCGGAGGTGGAGGCGGCGAGGAGAGCAATAGAGCAGAACTGCTTGGGTAAGAGGATCAAAAAGGCCATCGTAGCAAATGACTCCAAAGTCATCGACGGCGTGTCTCCGTCTGATTTCGAGGCCGCTCTCGTTGGCAAAACCCTAATCTCGGCTCTTCGTAAGGGCAAGAATCTCTGGCTTCAACTTGATTCCCCTCCTTTCCCTACCTTTCAGTTTGGTATGGTTCTCGATTGTCTCAAAACCGACTTGCTACTTTCTTCTTGTTTGCTTCACCTTTTGCTGTCATATATAAAATAGCCATCTTTTGTTTTTTTATCCTTTTTTCCCCCCTAAAAGTTGCGTCTTTGTTCCTTTATCGCTTGCCCTTTTCGTCTTTGTTGGGAAGTAAGGCTCTGTGGGTTGGAGTGGTTGCAAGTTTATAAAATTGTTAGAAAGCTCAAGTCTTTTTTTTTTTTTTGTTTCAATTGGTCTTATTTCCTTGATTACTTGATGATTATTCGGGAGCGTTAAACTTAGGTTCATGAGTTCATCAGCATATGCAGCCAATTGAACTATAGCCTATGTTTTGCTAGTTATATTTGCTTATAAGATTGAGATTTTGTTTCAGGGATGGCGGGTGCTATATACATTAAGGGGGTTGCTGTTACCCAGTACAAGAGGTGAGTCATATCCGCAAAATTTTGTGTGCGCACATTGCCCGGAACACCTCATGTTCGAACAATGCTTTTGTACTAAATAAATTGTGCTTGCTAATTGAGTTGATTTAAGGAATCGGGTTTTAGAATTTGAAACTAGGTACATTCAACTTTTTTTTCTCTCCCCTTGTTTAACAGCCAAGGTATATTCCTGTATTGATTGCATGTGCGAAATTTCTTTCTTATGCGATCTACTATCCTAGAAGTATTGTTGCAGAATCGTTGAAAATTCTCCCTTGAAATAGTAAGATAAGTTGGAAATATTGTACAATTATGTTTTCTCCTTATTAAGTATACAGTTTTTCAATTATCAATTATTCTTTGATACTTTAGCCAGGTATGCAATACTTCAAAATAGTTGTTTGTGGGACTTTGCATTTTCAGTGATGTGATGTATCTCTGATATTAATTGGCTGCTAATCTATGATCTTCAAGATCTGCTGTGAAGGATAATGACGAGTGGCCTTCCAAATATTCAAAGATATTTATCGAAGTAAGAACACGTTTTAATAGATTGAATGAATTTTCTTTTTCAATGTGTCTCATGGATTACATGGGTTGTTTATGTGAATGGATGTGGAAGTTTAGAAGTGTCTATGTAACCATGAACTTGAAATTATATATGTTTATGCATGTAAAATCTGAAACCAGTGTGCATTTCCACCAATTGAAAAATTTTGGTACTCATGCAGCTAGATGATGGTCTGGAGCTATCTTTCACTGACAAGAGGAGATTTGCTAAAGTTCGCTTGCTCCAAGATGTATTTGATTTTAATTCCCAAGGATTTATTTTGTTCCATTTCTGTGCTTCTCTGTTGAAATGTACACAATACTTATATTTTCTTAATCCTTTCTGGTACAGCCCACTTCCGTTCCCCCAATATCTGAACTGGGCCCTGATGCACTCTTGGAGTTAATGACAGCTGATGAATTTTATGAATCTCTGCGCAAGAAGAAAATTGTAATCAAAGCTCTATTACTGGACCAGGTTGAACATTTTGCTGATTTACCTCCAATTTGGACATGCTGTAATATCACTGTAACATATTAGCATGGAGATCTATGAAATACATGGGTTTTCTTAACTTCTCCTTTCCAAAATGCTCTGGCTAAATATAACCAATGGGTTATGGGTGTTATACTGTAATCAGGGGTCATTAAAAAGCTAAAATGTAACTGTTCTAGGACTAATGATAAAAGAATTAAGAAGTGGTAATTATTGAGACAAAGGCAGTTCAGGCAGCTTTGGAAAGACAAAATTGTATGCTGAAATAGGACTAGACTAGATTGAAAAGTTTCCATTTATTTCATCATAATCCATATGCATGTTCATGTTATTTACAAGATAGCATGGTACATGATCCTTTCTTAACCTATTAACTCTCTGCTCTGGGGCATAAACTTGACCTACTGGGGCATTGGGTTTTCGTAGATTATGTAGCTATAGGAAATTTATCATCTACCAAAGCATTCTTTTTGTGTGTGTATCTCTATTGATGCGTGTTAGAGGAGAAATTGTCTTTGAAGTTATAATTGCTTTAAATTCTATCATTTGTGGTTCTGAGATGACCATTTTAAGTCCCCATCCTTTGTAGATGCATCCTCTTTTGCCATAGGAAGCTATCAAATGGTCATTTCTTATAGACGAGCCCTCAAAATTCAGTTTTTCAGTTAGATGGCTTTAGAATTCTCTGTGACTAACTTTATGGTCATTTCAAAGCATCCCTTTATTATTATGTTTGCCTTTAACTGTGCTTATGTTCACAGAGTTTTATTTCTGGCATTGGCAATTGGGTTGCAGATGAAGTGTTGTACCAGGTCAGTAAATTTAATCCTCACTTAGCACCTTTAGTTCTTTGCTCGTGGTTGTACCCAAGATTTCAACACTTATCATAATAGTTTGGCTATTTATTTGGTTGCATGATTGCACGTTTACTAATTAATTTTAGGCATGGTTGAAAGTGGTCACTTCAATTATCTTAATTCTTCCTTTCTACCTTCTATTTCTAAAAGGGATGCGTCTTCAACAAGGGCTTATTGGACTTTCAAGAGAATAACATTTCTTTAAAATGTTTATGGATTAAATGAGCTGTTGAAGTGCATCTAGCCTATATATAAAGCACGAACATATTGGATCTATCTGCAACTAGATAATCCCGTCTTTTCTAATATCTAGTTACCGTGCTTGTTCATCTTAAATTTAGTAGGCTCATTAGGCTAGAACATGTTTCAGTTAGGGAAAAAAAGGAAATTGTTAGGTTCCGATCATGCATCTCGTATAGAATATACATCAAATATACGCAGCAGAAATAAACCAAAATCTCAAAAACCAGATCTACTTATGTATATAGATATAGAAAAAACAAAAACATGAAATGTAAGATGTTTACATACCTTTCTGACGATCTCCTTCATTCTTTAATCTTCTCCGCATTGGGTTGTTGTAAGCCAAATCGATCAACGCAGACCGTCTCTAATGACAGTTCACACAAAGATAGAAGGATGAAACCTCACTAAGAGATGACTAGAATTCTTTCTTTGTGCTAGCAAAGATAAGAACTCCTGAGAGAGTGAGAGAGAAAAAGAGTGTGTGTGTGTGAGAAAAAGAACCTTTCTTTTTCTTTTTATATGTCTTACTCAAGATGCACAAAAATCATCTCAATTTTTTACACCATTTGGCCTTCCATAACCCTCATTACTAATGGAAAGTTACGAAAAGTTAATGGTCATGAATAGCATGCATTAATGGAAGTTATGGGAAGTTAATGACCATGAATAACATGCATTAATGGAAATTAGGAAATGACCATAAATAGCATGCGTTAATGGAGGTCAACAACAATTGTTTCTAATCCATT
Source organism: Erythroxylum shatona (assembly GCA_027568895.1). Taxonomy (NCBI): domain Eukaryota; kingdom Viridiplantae; phylum Streptophyta; class Magnoliopsida; order Malpighiales; family Erythroxylaceae; genus Erythroxylum; species Erythroxylum shatona. Next base: position 5,970,426 of record JAOSBK010000005.1, on the reverse strand, counting down.
CCATATAACGTTTTTTACCACGATCACATCGCGATACAATCTCGAAACATTCTCTCATATCTTGAATTACTATTCAAGACAATTTTACTCATCCTTCGGATCTCCTATGTGTGTGACTTATTAAGTTCTCAGTTATGTTAGCCACTTAAATTAACACTTAATTCAAGTAAGTAAAGAATGGTATCTAGCAACATGTCATGACCTCTAATTGATCAGAAAGTCATTGGTTTGTAGTCAAACCTTTCGATACGTAATGTTGCCATGCAATTCATCCTTTCACTATCTATGCCCCACTTGGTTCAGAGTATGGTCAAAGTGTCAACTCCTACTAGACTAACTACGTCACATCTAGTCCAAGTGTTATATCTTGTAATGAGGATCTCATTATTCTATGTATCATTGAAGATTTTCTTTATGACACGTATCTACTCTGGCCAGAAGCTCCCGAGTAATGCTACAGATGATTATCTTTAGAGCACTTCTCTAACAGAAATCCTTCAGAAAAATATTGCCCTCCAAGCATCCCAATTTATGTTTTCAAGGATTTACATTGTCCAAAATTTTTTCATCAAAATGCTTCCTTCTTATGAGGGTTGTTTCACTTTGTAGCCATTTTGTAACTCAAATATCAAAGCAGCTACTGGTCTTATATTTTCAATCTAATCACAGGCGAGGATTCATCCACTGCAGATTGCTTCTAGCATGTTAAAAGAAAGCTGTGTCACTTTACGTGATTGTATTAAGGAGGTAGGACACTTATTCTATATTCAGTCTGGAGTCTCATTGCGAAACTCAAAATCTGATTTGTAAAGGCATTCAATTTTCATGCAAAAATAGAGGAATCAATATGTAGGTTGTTCATTATGCGGTTGAAGTTGATGCTGAGTCCAGTCAATTCCCTCTCGAGTGGTTGTTTCATTCTCGATGGGGAAAAAAGCCTGGGAAATTAAGTGGTAAGATAATATTTTGAGTGATCATCTTGACAAAAAGTAAATCACTTTTACAGGTCATTGAAAAAGCAGTAGAAGTTGGGGCAGATAGTAGTCAGTACCCCAGTAATTGGATTTTTCATTTCCGAGAAAAGAAGCCTGGGAAGGCTTTCGTTGATGGTTGGCTCTTGACCTTACACGATATCTCCTTCCTACTGTGGTCTGGCCATATATGAGCCTCATCCCTTCTATTTATATTTTTCTCATAAACTCTTTATTACCTTTGAAGGGAAAATAAGAAACTGCATACCCTTCTTGTCCATCTATTAAAACTAATTGCCATGCACAGAGACATTGATGCTTTTTTTTTTTGGGTTATGGCAGGAAAAAGAATTGATTTCATAACTGCTGGTGGTAGGGTATGTTGTATTATCTCACTTTTTATCTATTTAGTGGTTTATTTAAAGGACTTATTTCTTCTTCTATGGATTCATAGAAGTAGATATAAATAGCAAAATTGTGTAGAATTCTTTAGTTATTTTACGTTTGGATTTAGACAACAGCCTACGTACCAGAGTTGCAAAAGCTAACCGGAAACCAAGCTACAAAAGCAGTGGAAGCCAAGAAACAGCCTACAAAGAAGAAAAGAGGTGGTAAAGATGTCGAAAAGGATGGTGCCAGCGAGTCACCAAGTGAGGAGGAGGAGAATGTTGAAAAGGTACAAGCAAAGAGAGACTTGAAGCCTAAAGGGCGTGTCAACAAGGATTCAAAAGGCAAAACTGAGAGCCAAGAAGAAGATGAAAACGATGATGTTGGTTCAGATGAATCTGTGAGCGAGGAAGAGGGGGGCGCTAAAAGGGCTAGAAAAAAGAGAGAGTTGAAGCCTGAAGGCCGGCATAAGAACCCCTCTAAAAGAGAATATTCCGGGGCAAATGATGAAGAAGGAGGCAGTCAAATGAAGAAGAGAAGAAAAGCAACAACCGCTAAACAAGCCAAGGAAGATCTGACATCGAAGAAGAAACTAAGCACTCGAAACAATAGGTCAAAAAAGTCGAGTAGATAACTTTTGCCATGTGGAGCATATTAGCCTGTCATCACTTGGTTGCCATGTTTGATACTTTTGTAGTCTGTAAGGTGGAACCGAGTGGTTATCTGTATTATATTCCGTCAAGTGTCACTTGGTGACCTTTTGTGTTGATGTTAATAGAGAGAAGAGATTTGGATTGAACCTAACAAGCAAGTATCAATTATCAACTAGTGCTTCATTGGTTGGTATTTGGAATCGGCTAACAGGTTGATATTTAATATCCTCATGTCAAGACTTGGACCGCATAAGATGTTTTCTATCATCATCTTATGGGGTAAAGTTAAATAGAATTTACATTACAAGCCGACATGGCTGTTGAGATTTCAAACAAAATGAAAAATCCCTATTATACTGCAGCTTATCAACTAACTTTTGATTAAACAAATTGCCAAGTGATGCAACAGTTGAACGTGGATAGCATGTGAATCCAAAACAAGTGCAAGGCTCGTATTAGAACATTGTCCTTCATCACTATATATCACAATAGCTATGACCTTAACAGGCCATTCACACGATAGTCACACAATTTAAAAAGCCATAAAAAGAATAAAAGGACCACAATAGTGTCTGTATATAACACTTATTCAAGCAGCAACGTGCCAACATCATCATCCATGAAAACACAATATCAATACGAGCTCAGAATCCACCACGAAGGCGGAGAACAAGGTGCAACGTGGACTCTTTCTGGATATTATAATCGGCCAGGGTCCTCCCATCTTCGAGCTGCTTCCCAGCAAAAATCAGCCTCTGCTGATCAGGTGGAATACCCTCCTTGTCCTGGATTTTAGCCTTGACATTGTCAATCGTGTCAGAGCTCTCAACCTCCAGGGTGATGGTCTTTCCTGTAAGCGTCTTCACAAAAATCTGCATACCACCACGCAGACGGAGAACTAAATGAAGGGTGGACTCCTTCTGGATATTATAATCAGCGAGGGTACGACCGTCTTCGAGCTGCTTTCCTGCAAAGATCAGCCTCTGCTGGTCGGGTGGGATGCCCTCCTTATCCTGGATTTTGGCCTTCACATTGTCTATTGTGTCAGAGCTTTCAACTTCTAAGGTGATAGTCTTGCCAGTTAGGGTCTTAACAAAAATTTGCATTCCACCTCGCAGACGGAGAACCAAGTGAAGGGTAGATTCCTTTTGTATATTGTAGTCTGCAAGAGTGCGACCATCCTCAAGCTGTTTTCCCGCAAATATCAGCCTCTGCTGGTCTGGTGGGATGCCCTCCTTATCCTGAATCTTGGCCTTGACATTATCAATTGTGTCTGAACTTTCAACCTCCAGGGTTATTGTCTTGCCAGTGAGGGTCTTAACAAAGATTTGCATGCCACCACGGAGACGGAGGACTAGGTGGAGGGTGGATTCCTTTTGAATGTTGTAATCTGCCAGGGTGCGGCCATCCTCAAGCTGCTTTCCAGCAAAGATCAGCCTTTGCTGATCAGGTGGGATGCCTTCTTTATCTTGGATCTTGGCCTTCACATTATCAATGGTGTCGGAACTCTCAACTTCAAGAGTAATTGTCTTTCCAGTTAGAGTCTTCACAAAGATCTGCATGCCACCACGAAGTCGAAGCACCAAGTGCAGGGTGGACTCCTTTTGGATATTGTAATCTGCCAGGGTACGACCATCCTCGAGCTGTTTGCCAGCAAAGATCAGCCTCTGCTGGTCCGGTGGGATGCCTTCTTTATCCTGAATCTTGGCCTTTACATTATCAATAGTGTCAGAACTTTCAACTTCTAGGGTAATTGTCTTGCCGGTTAAGGTCTTGACAAATATTTGCATGCCACCTCGAAGACGGAGAACCAAGTGAAGGGTCGACTCCTTTTGAATATTATAATCCGCAAGAGTGCGGCCATCCTCAAGCTGTTTTCCAGCAAAAATCAACCTTTGCTGGTCAGGAGGAATGCCTTCCTTGTCTTGAATCTTGGCCTTGACATTATCGATGGTGTCTGAGCTTTCAACCTCGAGGGTGATTGTCTTGCCGGTCAGGGTTTTAACGAAAATCTGCATCTGTTAAATCAAAAGATACCACACGTAAACAATTATAATCCATACCCAAAACCAAACACCTAAACATTCAATAAAACAGCATGTTTTCTTCGAAACACAAGATGATGCAGACAAGAACCCCCACAAAATTTTCACACATGGGAAAACATCAAGATCTATACGAAAACAAGTCAATTTTGGTACGTTGGTTTATTGATCTCATAAATTCATTTCATAAAACAAGAAACAACGGAGGGATTTTTGAGAAGTTCATAAAGAATCCTAGAACACAACAAAAAAGAATCACAATTCGACACCCTAAAAGCCCAATCAGAAATGGAAGTCTTAAACATCATATGGCAAATTGAAAACAAGGCACATGCTTCACAAGTCGCAATCATGCCCATCAGATCTATCGATAAAGGATATAAATCGGACGAAGAAAAACACAATACTAAAGAACAAAAGAAACCATGTTGACGCGGATCACAAACTTAAAAAAAAAGATCTAAACAGAAAAAGGAGCCACCCAAAACTAAGAATTGAAAAATCGAACTATCTTGAGAGGTTAAGAACGTCCGACTCATAATCGGAGAACATAACCAATAGATGAAGAAAACTCGAACAGATCAAAGCAGCATACAAAAGATGACAGATCTATAAGTCAAATCAACTCAACAGAACACAATAACATCATCAAAGAATCACAGATCTAAGAATCGAAATAAAAAACACCGCTCTCTTAACCCAAACGAAGAAAGCAAACACACCTTGAGAGAGCGAGAGAAGATCTACGCGTTTGGCTGCGAAAAGATTAGAGATATGTGATGGGAGGGCCTGAAGAGGATGTTTTCTTATATAGAAGTCCAGCGAGGGTTGAAATTACCAAATCGCCCACTGACCTAGGTTTTACGTGTGCTTATGGACGTCTTTGCCCTTGCCGACACGTCAAGATTAGTTGTACCCATCCAATTTGAGTCGCGCGTTATTCTATATTCCCTTTTCTGTTGTTGTATTTCTTTGACTTTGACTGTTTGGAAGTTTTTTCTTTTAATTTTGAATAAATATAAAGGGCCAATTTTAGATAATAATTTTTTAAATAAAAAGTATTATTAATTTTGAGAATTTTAATTATACTTTCAAAATTTTGGCAATAATAATAATTAAGTAAAATTTTCATTTGCAATTAAGAGATTTTTAATAGTACACAATCCTACAAATTATATTGGCTCTTTTTGAATAAAGTGACATAATTTAAAAAATTCAAAGCATATAATTTATATAAAAATTAATAATTTAAAATTTTATTAAAATTTCTTAAAATTTAAAATATTAAATTGATATTTAATATTTTATTTTATTTTATAAGTAAGAAAAGACAAGTTTGTACATTTCATTCCAAATTAGAAATGAAAAGCACGAACTAGTTAGACCCAATGGCAAGCGTACAGAACCTTCTGGCTTCTCTGTTACAGTAGGCCTGCGTCACACTCCAGATTTATCCCTTTCTCTCTCCTTTTTTTTTCCTTCCATATTCCTAAAAGGAGACCGGCGGTGGATTTAGCTTAGACGACGGGGGAGGTTCCGGCAATCAAAAATTGAAAACTTCAAACGTTAATTCGATGGAGTAGATTCATGAAGAAAACGGTTGCGAATGGCCATGATTGAGGTCTGTTTTTCTCGCGTTTGCAACGCTTTTTTATTGTTGAAGTGAATAGGGACAGAGTTTAAGGTTTAAAGAAATTCGCGTTTGCAATGTTTGGCTTCGATTTCGTTCATTGTGGGTGTGGTAAGCAGTTATATATTTCAAAAGTTCGAGTCTTGAGTTTCACTTCTGCCGATTATTGAGTTGATGGAATGGGGGATTAGATTGAGAAGTTATTGCGGCTGTTTAGTGTTTTGGTGGTTTAAGTTTTGTGGATAAAGGTAGTTTGGTATCTTGGGTGGCCTGGATTAACAGTGAAGTTTGGGCATGGGTAGAGTTTCGTTTTGAGTTCATATGGCATGGGTAGAGTTTCGTTTTGAGTTCATATGGCATGAGTATATAGCCTAATGAATCTTTAGGTTGTTAGGGGCCTGGAATTGGAATTGGAAGCAATGGTAAGTAATACTAGTGATAGTGAGGATGGGTGTCCGTATAATTGCTAAGTATCATAATCTTATGCTTGGGATGATGATCGTGGACTCACGAAACCAGCTGAAGGATCTTAAATATCCGTGCACAATGTGGCAAGTCATTTAGGAGAACAAACACCTATGTGAAGGATTCTGACTTTTATAAGTCACAAAATTTCACAAGTTAAACGTTTCATGATTATGAAGCAGTATTGAAAGCTGTAGTTTCTAAAACTCTCATTTGCTAAACTTTCCATAAATGTGGTAAAAATGGATTAAAAATTTATGTAACTTGAATTTTAGGCTTGTTGACCCAAAAAAACAAGGGACTTCACTGGATCTCTTTTGTTTCTTACTTTTCAGATTGAAGAGGGCTCTCAAAACAGTGACCAAGTGCTTGAAGAGGAAGGTGATGATCTTGAATTTGACGGCAATGGTCTTGACATTGAGGGCAATGACCTTGAGATTGAGGACAATGGCCTTGATAGTGAGGGAAATAATATTGAGATTGAGGGAAATGACATTGAGTTAGAGAGCAACAATCTTGAGATTGAAGATGACAATCATGAGATGGGAGATAATGACGTTGAGATTGATGGTGATCTCGAGTCTGAAGGCAATGGCCTCAAGAGAAACTGTAGGCAAATTCTTGATATTAGAGACAATGATCTTGCTGAATATAGAGATGACACAACCACAGTAGGTGGTCAAAATGGTGAATGTCAAGGCAAGGACTATCCTCCACCTGTCATGGGCATGGAGTTTGACTCATATGATGATGCTTACAATTATTATAACAGCTATGCTAAAGAATTGGGATTTGCCATACGGGTGAAATCTTCCTGGACAAAACGCAACAGCAAGGAAAAGCGTGGTGCAGTGTTATGCTGCAACTGTGAGGGTTTTAAGACTGCTAAAGAAGCAAATAGCCGCAGAAAGGAAACAAGAACTGGTTGTCTGGCTATGATAAGATTGAGATTGGTGGAGGCAAACAGGTGGAGGGTTGATGAGGTTAAGCTTGATCACAATCACTTATTTGATCCGGAGAGAGCCCAAAATTCAAAGTCACACAAGAAAATGGATGCTGGGTCTAAAAGAAAGGTAGAACCAACTGTTGATGTGGAAGTGCGAACAATCAAATTATATAGAACAACAGCTCCAGATATTCTAGGTTCAAATTCTAATGAGGGAGATGGCAGCCACCAAGTTGATATGTCCAAGCGATTAAAACTTCATAAGGGAGATGATCAAGTCATCCACAATTATTTTTGTTGGGTTCAGCTTACTAATCCCAACTTTTTCTACTTGATGGATCTTAGTGATGAGGGGTTTCTCCGGAATGTGCTTTGGGTTGATTCTAGATCTAGAGCTGCATATGGTTACTTTGGAGATGTTGTCATATTTGATACAACGTACTTGTCAAACAAATACGAGGTTCCTCTTTTTGCCTTTGTTGGAATAAATCACCATGGGCGTTCAATTCTGCTTGGTTGTGCCTTACTTGCAGATGACTCATATGAAACCTATATGTGGCTGTTCAGATCATGGCTTACATGTATGATTGGTCGTCCTCCGCAAACTATTATTACCGATCAATGTAAGGCAATTCAAAATGCAATTGCAGAGGTGTTTCCCAGGGCTCACCATCGCCTTTGCTTGTCAAATGTTGTTCAGAATATCCTCAAAAACTTGGGTGCATTCCATGATTGTGAGGCATTCCGGATGATGCTGAATACGACCATTTATGACTCTGTAAAAGTGGAGGAATTTGAAGGGGCTTGGGAAAATATGGTTCAGCATTTTCAAATTGCAGATCATGAATGGCTTCAAACTCTTTATGAAGATCGAGAGCGATGGGTTCCAATTTACTCCAAGGATACTATGTTTGCTGGGTTATCCTGTTTCCAAAAGGGTGGGTCCATGAGTCATTTTTTCGATGGTTATGTGCATCAACAAACTTCTTTGAAAGAGTTCTTTGACATTTATGAACTAGTTTTACAAAAGAAACATCAGAAGGAAGCTATCGATGATATTGAGTCGAGGGATTCAAGTTCCTTGTTGAAGACAGCTCGCTATTATGAATTGCAGCTCTCTGGGATGTATACCAACGATATTTTCAGGAAGTTTCAAGATGAGGTAGTGATGATGTCCTCTTGTTTCAGCATAGCACAAGTTCATGCCAGCGGACCAATTTTTACATACATGGTTAAAGAAAAAGGAGGTGAGGAGGATCCAAATGACGTGAGGAAGTTTGAAGTTGTGTATGATAAAACAGGAGCAGAAGTGCGTTGCATGTGCAATTGTTTCAACTTTAAGGGCTACCTTTGCCGACATGCACTTTGCATTTTAGACTACAACGGGGTGGGGGAAGTACCTTTCCAGTATATTCTTGCACGGTGGAGGAAGGATTTTAAACGTCTTTATGTACCGGATTTTGGGTCTAACAATGTGGATATTGCTAACCCAGTTCAATGGTTTGACCATTTGTACAAACGAGCTATGCAAGTAGTTGAGGAAGGGATGACATCCCAAAGTCACTCTATGGTTGCTTGGCAAGCATTCAAAGAATCGTTGAATAATGTCCGGCTTGTAGCAGACAAGCATGTATAATTTTCAGATGTAGAATTATAAGTCATAGAAACAGCTTCTTCTTTCTGAGCTTCATTTGCCACCGGAGGCATCCTAACATTTGCTTTCCAAGTTAGAACATGTTACACTGGCCACAAATCTTCTCTATAGTTTTTAAAACTTAGAAAAATAATTCTTTGATACTTAAAATTTTTGAATTTTCAGTTTTTTTAAAAGTTCTTATCTAAAAGTTTAAAAAATAACAATAAAGTACGTACAAATGAATATTAAATGTTGACTAATTAAATGTTATTTATATGATTATCTTAAATTGAATTAATTAAATTTGATTTAAATTAATAATTTATTACAATTATCTTAAGGTTAAAATATATTTAATCCTCTTGTGTTTTATCCTTTGGTACCCTATGCTCTCTCTTTTTTTTTAAAAATGGATTTATTGACCTCTTAAACATCTGTTAAAGAAGATTAAAATTTAAAATGGCTTTTTATCCCTGTATTATGATGACATCATAATAGCTGTATATGTTGCATTTTTTTGACAAAAATACTCTTTTAGTTTTTTATCGGCTAAAATACATTAAACCCTCATATTTCTTTTGTATTGTTTCATTATATCTTCTATTTAAAAATAAAAATTATTTTAAACATGAATTACATTTTAACTATTAATAAATTAAAAACACAATTATACTTTTTGATCGTTAATTTAAATAAAAATTTAAAAAAGTTATTTATAAAATAAAATAAAATAAATAAATAATTAACAATAATAAAATAAAATATCACCATTTTTATGTTTCTCTTTTGCTCTATAAAACTCTAAATTATCTTCTTTTGACTTTTTTTCGGCCTCACTCAGTGACTCTCTCTCCCTCGTCTCTCCTCTTTTTTCTTTCTCTTTCTACCTTCCAACGGAAAACTCCTTTTTTTGACCGAAAAACCAGTTCTAATTCTAGTTACGTCTCCTTCTTTCCGTAAACAACCTATTTTCTTCAAATTGAAGTTCCTCCTGCTTCTTCACCTACGTTTATTATTTTTAATTATTACTTTTTAATTTTATTTCATAAATAAATTTTCGTTTTAAAAATTTTCTTATAAATTAATAGTCATGAAGTACAATCGTGAAGATTATGATATTTTTAGTAATTTTTTATTTATTAAAGGTCAAAATATAATTTATGCTTAAAATAATTTTTATTTTTGAAATAGAGATATAATAAAATAAATAAAAAATATGAGTTTAATGTATTTTAGTCAACAAAAGACTAGAAATGTATTTTTATTCAAAAAATGTAACATGTGCAGTTTTGGTGATATCATCATAATACAAGGATAAAAAAGCTTTTTTTAAATTCTGAGCTACTTTGACTGATAGTTTTTTTTTGAAAGGTAAAGGAAATTCCCATTAATCATATAAATGAGATAAATAAGGTGGGATAGATACCCAAACTCTCAAACGAGAAAAATTGCAAGACACTCGAGCAAGTTCATGAGCTCCCACATTTCCTCGGCGATTAATCCAAACAACAGAAATATTAGAATTACTTTTC
>JAOSBK010000005.1:5927983-5938170 GCA_027568895.1 Erythroxylum shatona | reverse complement strand
AAAATGTTAGGAACGGTGGAACACATAGCCAAGAACTCATTCTACCATCAAGAAACCATGACTTCTCTATCACCTCCAGTCATTGAGCTACCTTTCATAGACTTTTCTCAGGGAGATCTGAAGCCGGGAACAAGTTCTTGGCTTGCCAGTAGCAAGCAGGTGATTAGTGCACTTGAGGAGTATGGCTGTTTCATTGCAAAATATGACAAGCTCTCGCTGCTTCACGACGCTCTCTTCAGTGCCATGAAACAGCCAAGTTTCTCGAGTTCACGAACCACCTTTTCACGAGTGATGGGCGTCAAACCTTCCTCAGGAAACGTTATGACAGGTAGGTTAATTTCTGGAGGTGATGGAGAAGTCATGGTTTCTTGATAGTAAAATGAGTTATTGGCTATATATTGCCACTTATCAGTGAAGAAGAAGGTAGATACTAGAGGCCTATACATAATGTTCAATGGAAAATCGTGAATTCTTGATATAGAAGTAGGAAAAAGTAATCAACCTTCTCTTAATCTAGATTCCATACATCAAAAACAGCTTTGTAAGAAACTTTAGTATTTGATTTAAATTAGGCTTTAATTTAATTAGAGAAAAGATTATTAAGTTTCCTAATAAATAATATTAAATTTTGTAATTACTTATTAATGGACTTATTCTGTAACAAAAATAAACTATGCTAAAATTATTATATTATCTATTAAGATTGCAAAAGTTTGACTATACAAAAATGAAAATTTCATATATGAAATTTATTTAAGTAATTAATTTAAGTGTAATAGTCCTAATTAAATTATCAAAAAATTACCATAACGTGAAGAAAAAAATCAAAAATATGTATAATCAAAAGTCATCGCTATGTCTCTATCACTAGACAAACCCACCATAATAAATTAACCCATACAATTATACATAACTGTTATGAAATTTATTTAAGTAATTAATTTAAGTGTCATAGTCCTAATTAAATTATCAAAAAATTACCATAACTTGAAAAAACAAATCAAAAATATGTATAATCAAAAGTCATGCCTATATCTCTATCATTAGACAAACCCACCATGATAAATTAACCCATACAATTATACATAAATGTTATGAAATTTATTTAAGTAATTAATTTAAGTGTCATAGTCCTAATTAAATTATCAAAAAATTACTATAACGTGAAGAAACAAATAAAAGATATGTATAATCAAAAGTCATCCCTATATCTCTATCACTGGACAAACCCACCATGATAAATTAACCCATACAATTATACATAAGTGTTATGAAATTTATTTAAGCAATTAAAGTGCCATAGTCCTAATTAAATTATCAAAAAATTACCATAACGTGAAGAAACAAATCAAAAATATGTATAATCAAAAGTCATCCCTATATCTGTATCACTAGACAAATCCACCATAATAAATTAACCCATATAATTATACATAAGTGTCTCGCCATGATAGGGAAGGTTGAAGGCTTAAAAATGGCAAGCCTCAAATTTTAGACTTATTTATGAAAATTAAATTTGTGGTAAGAGGAGCAATTTTTACTCTACAACAATTCATAAAGATGGTAAAAGTTGGACTAAATCATATGAATCTATAAATCTCAGTAGAATTATTAGGTCTATACAATATATATTGTATATTAATTACCGTATTAGTAAGAAAAATTCACTGTTACTATATATAAGAGACAAATCAGAATCATATTCACAGCTTCTTCAAACATTGGTTGAATAGGCCTCCCTTAATGCATTATTTGTCATATAAGATTAAACAAGTAGGTTGGCTGCTTTATTTGGTGGGTATAGAGAAGTCATGGTTTGTTGATAAATGGCTTCCTGACTGTATGTATACTGCCACTTACCATTGAAGAAGGTGCATTGATTAGGGGTCTATATTATTAAGTTTATGCACATTGAATTGGGTACTATGTTAACAAAAAATGTCACCATTCTATAAGAGAGACCAATCCGAATCACATGAAGATGCATTGCCTTCTAACATTGGTAGAATACGGCCCCCTACCGTACAATTGTTGGGATTGACTTTCCCAAAAACATGTCAGCTATACCCAACTTTTATTACTAAACCATAACGTAGCTGTTATTCTTTAACAACCATCATAGATATTATCAGTCTTTATTATATCCAAATTAAACGTCTAATTTTCTATTATGCTTTTGTCTGTTTGTATTAATTTTTAGAGACAATCTTTACTTCACCCTTTAAAGACGGAATCCATTGTCCTGCTATATTGTTGAAAGAGAATTTTCCACTTAAGACAATAGGTTTCCCGATGTCTTGTAACTCGGATAAGTTATTCTAATTTAATTATTATTGTTATTTTCGCTAACAACAATTAGTCATAAAAGGTTAAATAAGAGTGTTCATTATTTTATTTGGGAAGAGTTGTTATCCTAACCACAATATTTAAGTTTCAGTTATTATCCTTGGTGGGAATTGATGCCTAACCAACAACATTTAAGTTTCAGTTTTTATCTTTCCTCAATTTTTATGAAATGTGACATTTTATATCCAAACAAAGGGTTAAAAATATAAAAGACTGACATCTTGAAATTAACAGCTTTATTATGATAACAATCTATACTTGAACATACTGTTAATTAACAACAAAATTATTGGTGATTCACTTAATAGGAAAAAATTATTACACATTACAAGTACATATCACACCAAAATTCAAGATAATAATAGTTGAGGATATTGCCATAGACATTGGACGCAGACGTAGACATGTACGACAACTCTGGGATAATCTAAGAAAGACTTGAACCCTCAACAATCTTGCGAGAGTTTTTGAAACCTTAAACCAACCCATATATTGGATTAGGTAGTCCTTAAACACCACAGTAGGCTTTTAGACTGCTGTCTTCATTGGCAGAAATTGTTTTGAAGAAGTTCTGCTTCATGTCAAAATGATTGTAGGGCCTGAACTGTAGGGGATGCTCATCATTAACTAGTTCTTCTGGAACTTCAGTCATGCCCTTGTTGCAGTAATAAAATAGCCCAACTGAGTATCTGTCTCCGTTCCCATGCATCGTCACTCGATGCTCTAGAGGATGTATTCTGCCACTACTCCATGCCTGCTCAAGTAAAGAAACAGCAGAAAACTTAGAAATAGTTACATAATCTTATGTACACCCATATGTATATGATTAGAAACCCTTCAAAAATTTCTTACTATTGGAATTAGTAGTCGTAATGTTTTTATTTTTATTGGTAAAGACCAAAATGAGTTGTATATGGAATGAGGAAGTGAATTGCCTTGGGGGTGCTCGTAGAAATGCCAATTTTGGGCGACCCGATCTAGTCCGACCTAATTTTGACCCGAGTTGACTGAGTTACGAGCCATAGGTTAAAATTGTTTGGCTCGATCGAAATGTCAAAAATTATGACGTTTTCTAATTTTTAAAAAACAAGGTTGGGTCGGCCAGGCACAGACTTCCCAGCTCCTGATTCAACCGGGCCTGACCCATTGATATTTCTAGGTGCTTGGTTAATGACTGTAGTAAGAGGATATGGATAGGAAATGAAAAAGAGTTGCTTGGTAATTTATTATTATTGGATGAAAGGTATTTTTATATATGAGTTTTGGAAATTAATCCATACTCTCGACTATGAGAAGAATGAAAGCCATTTCACTAAAAAATAGAAGTTTCAGGGTCGTGAAACTTCTTGTCATCAGCTTTTTTTTCTTTTTTTAGCAATTAATATAATTAATTAAAATATATAACAATTTTTTAACAAATTTTTATTTATCAAGATTTTTTACAAACCAACCACTATTAATAGTAATGGTAATAATTCCTTCATCCTAACCAACCATTATATTTATAATGATTATATTCATTCTCATTCCTATTATCATTGCCCTATATGATCCAAGCACCCCAATAGTTATCCCATTCTTTACTATATTCATTCTCATTCCTATCATCATTCGAAATATATACTTCTCACACGCATTGATTAGGGACGGCAATGAGCTGACCTATGGACTAAGATTTAGGTGTTTTCAATGGGTTAGGCCTAGACTAGCTCGAGGTTTAATTTTTTAAAGCAAACGACATTGCTTTGTTTAGAAGAGTTGGACATTGGGCAAGCTTGGACTTAGGCAACCGAGACTCGGATCCAATTAAAAAAGGACTATTTTACTTTTAATTTTAAAAAAGTATTTAAAAAATTGGCAGGCTGGCCCACTGCCAACCCTAATGTCAACTTTTGTAATAGCCCAGACCACTCGCTCGTAGATATTGTCCGCTTTGGGCCAAGGCCTTCGTGCCAAGCACCTACACGGTTTTGCTTTTCTAACATGTAGGCCTCTTTTGGATACTACTCCTGCAAGACTTCCCAGGAGGTCACCCATCCTAATGCTACTCTTGCCCTAGCACATTTAACTTCGAAGTTCTAATCGGATCCGATGCTTTAGGGATAGAAAATGTGTCTGTAAGGGAAAGGTATCCATAGCCTTATAAGACATGTTTCATTCTCCTTCCCAATCGATGTGGGATAGAGCCCATAGCCTTAGTGCTAATGGGATATCCCCTCCCTTGTGGAGGCCCAGTGTCCTCGCTGGCCCATCGACCCGAGTACTGACTCTGGTACTAATTGTAACATCTCAGACCACCCACTAATAGATATTGTCCACTTTGGGCCAAGGCCTTTGTGCCAAACATCCACACGATTTTGCTTTTCCAGCGTATAGGCCTCTTTTGGATACTACTCCCGCAGGACTTCTCAGGAGGTCACCAATTCTCATCTCAGATCATCATCTTACAACTATTCTTCAACTCTAAATTCCTTCTTTTTGGTCATCTTTGAAAACACTCTAAACTCACGTATACAGTGAATACACAACTATAAATAGAGCATTTACTTGTTCTTCTCTCTAAATTTTTCTATACTCAATCATACATGTTTCCTATGATCTTTCAACTTATAAACCATTTCTGCACTATCTTAATTTTTTTTTGCATATTCATAAAATAACACATTTTCACTTTCAGAACACTCAGTATAATCATTTCATTCATGTAAAATACACATATCAAATTTGAATGCAATACACATGAGACTCATTTTAATTTATTATTGTCGTTGTGACCGAGTGCTTTTTTGCTAGCTCATATCCCTTAGTAGATACCGAGCTATGTCAAATTATGTCTCATATCTTTTAGTGGATACTGGGTACATTCACAACTGATCTTGAAGCCCTAATCACATAGCTTTAAGCTCTTTTTTACTGGCGACTCTGATCACAACTGCCTTTATCTTACATACATTTATGTATTGAAATGCTTCACATATCAATTTCTCAATCACTCACATGCTTGCACATTCACATTCAAATCATAATTTTCATCGGACCCAAGATCCGGCATTCAACATCATTGTTGAGTAACATTTATTCCGTCACATTCACATACAAGCAACAATTCCTATACATTCCCCAATAATAACTCTACAAAGGAGGGGATATCCCAGTAGCACTAAGGCTATGGGCTCTATTCTACATCGGTTAAGAAGGAGAACGAAGCATGCCTTATAAGGTTGTGGATACCTTCCCCTTATAGACGTGTTTTTCATGCCCTAACATACTATATTCCATCAGAACTCCGAAGTTAAACGTGATAGGGCAAAAGTAGTACCAGAATGGGTGACCTCTTGGGAAGTTTTGTGGGAGTAGTGCCTTAAAGAGGCCTACACCCTGGAAAAGCAAAATCGTGTGGGTGCATGGCACGAAGGCCTTGGCCTAAAGCAGACAATATCTACAAGTGGATAGTTTGGGTTGTCACAATTGGTATCAAAGCCAGTACCCGAGTCAATGGGTCAACGAGGACGTTTAGCCTCCACGAGGGAGGGGATATCCCAGTAGCACTAAGGCTATGGGCTCCATCCCACATTTGTTGGGAAGGAGAGCGAAGCATGTCTTATAAAGCTGTGAATATCTTTTCCTTACAGACTCGTTTTTCATGCCCTAATGCACCAGATCTTATCAGAACTTCAAAGTTAAACGTGCTAGGACAAGAGCAGTATCAGGATGGGTGACCTCCTAGAAAGTCCTGCTGGTGCTTAGCACGAAAGCCTTGGCCCAAAGCGGAAAATATCTGCAAGCGAGTGGTCTGGGCTGTTATAACTTCTCCTCTTTCTTTTTTTTTTTCCTTTGATGTATTAACCTTGATCATTTTTGGCAAATGATAGTTTCTTTATTGTTAAGCATGATTTTAAGAGATTAACTAAAATCATAATAAAATTTCTTGTATATGATAAGAGATTGTTAGCTAAAATTATGACAATCATGATAGGATTTTTTTGTACAGCTTCTAAAATTAGCTCTTAATAAACAAATGTTGTATTTTCTATAATAAAAGCATATAAACATATATAAAACTTTTACTTTTAGCTTATATGATATTAGAGGTAGCACTTTAATTATATATGAATTGCAATAGTTTTCTGTTTTGTTAAGTTGCTGGCGCCATCATTCCTATTTCTATTTCTATTTTCAATTTCCACTACTGTTTCTATTTCTCTAATCTGTTGATGCCATCATTCCTATTCCTATTTCTACTTCTACTTCCACATATTGTCAATGCAATTTCTATCAAAGCAAATTTTTTCCAATTGTTTCGGCACACAGTTATTTTTGCCAACTTGAATAAGTTGTTTCTACCGTTTGAGTTGGAGAAAAACTGACCTATTCCAAATGTTCTCATATATAATTACAATATTATATCTCGACTTAAAATTTTGAAGTAATAGGTAATAAGTTCTATCTATATTGGATTAGCTCCTCTTCAATCTATAGCTAATGCGGAATCATCTTAATCACTTCTTTAATCATCATTCATCTAACTCAAATCTATGAACATCTATTCATTTGATTTTTCTAACCTAACTTTAATACCAATGAAGTGTTTTGAGAAGACTTGGGGAGAAATTGGACCAAGTCTAAATAAGTTGACATATAATTAAGACATAGATCTCAATCTAAAACTTTAAACATATTGAGTTAAGAGTCATCTTTGAATATAATTTACCTTATCCTTTTGCCTTTTTTCAATGTAGAATTATTTCACTTGTGAATTTCCAACAGTCATTACTATCCGTAACTTTTGTTTCATCCACTACACATCCGGAGAAATTTTCCAGTTGTATATGTTGTTTCCAAAACCTTTCATTTGGAGCATCATTTTGGCATAGTTTTTCTTGTCATATTCTACCATATTGTTCCCAATCTATCATAAAATTAGGGTTGTGTGGTTATATACAATCAACTAAATGGTCCCAAAAAGGTACAAAACTAACTTACATGACCGTATAAGTCACTTACACGACCGTGTGAGTCCTCAAATGAGCGTGTAAGTCTTCGGGTTTCTCGGAACAATATTTTGAACTCATACCCATTTTTAGTGAGTTATTGGTCCCATACATGATCATGTAATAAGATCAAACACCATTAGAACAACACCAAGGATGTGGATTTAGCTTATTTTAGTTCTTATTCTTCTAACTTGTATCTAAAGAAAAAAGTGAACTAAAATAAGTATAGTAAGAGGAACTTAAAGTTAATCACTAAGCATTAAAGAATAGACATATCAATAATCAAAATATAAAAATTTATTAATAAAATCTTAAATATATTATGTCGTACCCTTAGGCCATTATGATTCAGCCTTGAACAATTGAAAATTTGAAATGTGTGTAGTGTTGAGTGTTGACTTGTGTTGTGTTATGTTGCTTGAATGTTGAATGTTGAGTTAATTCATAATTTAGTAGATGTTGTGTGTGTGATATGTAAGTGACTTATAGTTATGAATTGTGAGTTTGTGACTTGTGAGTTTTGAAATTGAGGATAACAAATAAATGTGTTTGTTTTATCTGAGGATTTTATATAGAATTACAGTATTTGGAATTTGAAATTTTGGATGTGCTTTTGTCATGTGTTTTTTGGATTCTAGAAATTAGGGATTCAGTCATTCAATACAAAATTGAAGTTTACGCTATTGTTTGAAATTTGAGAAATATTGACTTGAATGTTGGTTTTTATTATAAATTAGGTCATGTATTATAAACTTATTTCTTAATATACAAAATGGGTTAGTTAATTTAGGTTGAATTATATGATTATACCAATTAAGTTAAATATTTGATTTTATGTTTGAATCATATAATCACACGAAATGAGTTATATTTATAACTTTATGGTTGAATTATATGATTATAAAAATCAAGTTATAAAAATGATTTGTGAGTTTATGTTTAAATTATATAATCATACAAAATGAGTTATAGTTGTGAGTTATGGTTAAATTATTTAATCATACAAAATTATTATAATAGTGAATTTATGGTAAAATTATGTAACTAGAAAATGAGTTATAATTGTGAGTTGTGACTTTATGTTTAAGTTATATAATAACACAAAATGGATTATAATTATGAAAGTGTAGCAGTTAATTTATATATTTGAAGTTTGGGTTAAGAAACATGATCATTTCTGGGATAGAATGTGATTAATCATCAAATTTTCTTAAGGAACCATTTATATAAGTTTATGAAAGTCACTTGCATGTATATATCATATTATTGTTGATAAATTGTTGTTGCTCTATTTCTTCCTATTATTATACACAACTTGATTTTGATACAAAGATGTTAAGTTAATTTTAATAAGTGTCTTCATTTATTTTTATAGATAAATAGACAAAAGTTCAATTACACTTAATAATTCAACCTCTTTAGGTATAGTAGATTCAATGATTTAGATTGGGCTCATGCTATACTAGTTCCTACAATGAAGAACTATATTATTTATTTGTATTGTAACAAGCATTTGAAAGTTGAGGGATTCACTAGATTAAAGAAACATTTAGTTAGGTTCGAAGGTGATGTGAAGCCTTGTAAGAAAGTGAATCGTGATGTCAAATGGCAAATGAAGACTTTGCTTGAAGAGTATCAGTATGAGAAAGATAAAAGGCAAAGATTGAACTGCAAAAATGGTAGTGGAAGTTCTTTTGTTGGTGTTCAGGATGATAGTGAGAATGCTAAAGGTGGTAGTATTCATTCTCAACAAGAAAAAATATTGCACCTGATGTTAGGAAAAGAAGAAAGTATAATTTTTTTTTTACAATACGAACAACTCCTGGAGCTCAGTCTTCAATCTGTAATGTCTTACAATCTAGAGAAGCTGCTCTTAATATGGATATGACAGTGATTAGATAATGTTATGATTCAGGCATAACATTCAATGTTGCCCAATTTTATTATTATCAACTTATGGTGGATGTTATTACCTTTTATAGTCCAAGATATTTCAATTGATAACGACAAAGGTTAACTTTTGAGAAATTTCGTTGATGAAATAAAAAGATGTTTAGATGAAAGAAGAATAACTTGGGCTACTTATGAGTATTCAATCATGTGTGATAGTTGAACAAATAGAAGAAATGAGCCTATTATTAATTTTTTGGTTTATTTTGTAAGGAGCACAAGGTATTTTAAGTCTATTGATGCATCCGACCTTATTAGAAATGTTGATACTCTTTTTCAAATATTTGATGAAGTTGTAAATAAAATTTGGCTATAAAGTATTGTTTAATTCATTACTGCCAATGATTTAAGTTATAAAGCAGCTAGAAGAAGATTGCAAAGCATTTATAATTCTTTTCATTGGATTCCTTGAATTACACATTGTATTGACCTGATGATAAAAAATATAGATGTTAGGCATTTTCTATTATTGATGAGACTGTGCAGAAAGCAAAAATGGTGACCAAGTTCATCTATAATCATTAATAGGCTTGGAATTTAAAAAGAAATGATTTTATTAATGGTAGGAATTTGTGTCATCTTGCTATACAAGATTTGCAACTAATTTCTTATCATTTCATTGTTTTATTTTGATGGAGAAAGAGTTGACACAAATATTTACAAGTGATAAGTGGGTTGCATTTCACCATACTAGGTCTAATGTTTGATTGGAGTTTTTAAAAATTATACTTGAAGATAATGAATTTTGATCCCAATATCAATTTTTCATATGAGTTTATGAGCCTTTAATGGGGATATGTTTAGTCCAATTCATATAGGCATTTAGGTCATATTTGCATTTATTTTACATATTCATGCATTCATTTTAATAGCATTTTTAGGTTAATTTATTTATTT
>JAOSBK010000005.1:5871477-5883530 GCA_027568895.1 Erythroxylum shatona | reverse complement strand
TATCTTGTATTTTGGTGTGATATGTACTTGTTGTTAATTAACACTATGTTCAAGTATTGCTATTATTATCTTGTATTTTGGTGTGATATGTACTTGTTAATTAACAGTATGTTCAAGTATTTATTGTTATCATAATAAAGATGTTAATTTATAGATATAACAGCTTTTTATATTTTAAATCATTTATGTGGATTTATAATGCCACATTCATCAAACTTAAAGGATAAAAATAGAAACTTAAATGTGAAATTTGTCTCTAAACAAGTGAATTTATAATTCTTATATCAAAGTAAAAAATGTGAAATAGTTAAATTAGAGCTTAAAATTTTGAGCACAATTAAATTTAAACACTAATATTTAACACATAAAAAATAGATTAAAATATTTTAGAAATGTTCAAAATGAATTCTGAGTCACTATCTCTATTAACTGTCCGATTAAAAATTAAACATAGATGACATATATATGTAACAATGATTTAAGAAATGAAAAAATTTATAAATTTCATGTAATACACTCCTTTCTTTTTATGTTTCCTTCCTCATCTCTAGATGTTCGTTTTTTTTTTAATCCCTTTGCATTTATTTAGATGGCTTGAGGAGGAAAAGTCTAATCTGTTGTGTCCGTAGCGTTTGAAATTGAGTATGAGCTAACCAAAGATCAAGTTAGCTACTTTTTTATACGTCGGGTTAAGGTCTCAAGAGATATGGGAACGCTTTGTTCTGCGGGCAGTTTTGTGGAGTCCTAATCTGCTGGGGGAATCCTGATGATGTTACAGTATTTGCAAAAACATGAGGACGAGATTGCCATTGTTTCTGCTGCTGGCAATAATCGGCTTCGGAAAGAGTAAGATCTTTACTAATTCTGCTTCCACTGCTGCCGCTTCCTTGAAAATGAATCTACAGCCATTAAATTAGTGGTTTTTAGTTGATTAGTTTTTACATATTCTGATGCCACCAAAACTGATTAAAATGATGGTTATCAGTATACCTACTTAATAGTTTGATCATGGGTTGATGTGCTGTCGAGGAGCACAACCATTTGGTTCTTATTTCTTCTTGGTTGTCCATATATTTGCATTTCACTGTAATTGATCGAGGCTGGAGATTGAATAAGAGTTTAACTAAGAAGCTGCAACATTTCGGTCTTGTTGCAACCTTTTCTTCTCTGACCCTTCATTTTTATTGAGATTAAGTTGTCCAGGTAGCAAATTAATCCACCAAGAATCGACTGATTATCTGTTTCGAATGATGAAATACAGAGTGCCGAAGAAGGATGAAGTTAAGGTGGGCAGTGTTTGTCACAAATATATGGACTTCCTTTCTGAGCTAGACCAAAACCAGGTTAATGGTTTGGAGATGAAGATTGAGAATGGCCAGTGGTTTAGCATAGACTATAACCCTTCGACCCTCTTTGTCATGGCCGGCGAGCCACTTATGGTACCTAACTAGGTCCCTGAACCTTTCCATTTTGCTTATATGAAGATATAACAACTCTATTTGTTGTGCTTCGTTCTCTACCTTACTTTCTGATTTTTGTTTAGGCATGGAGCAATGGCAGATTACATGCTGTAGAGCATCGAGTAATGATAAATGGGAATAAAGAAAGATATTCAGTCGGTTCCGGAAGAGCTAGTTTGTTAAGTTACCGTTTCATCATAATAGTTTAAGCTGTTATGTGAGGCCAACTCAATTAATTTTATATATTCTTTAACGCACCATCTCAAGTGAAAGTCCTTTGGACTTGAAACTTGCACAGGCCTACTTTACTTTGTGCTTAATTAAAGGACTTTCACTTGCACAGGCCTACTTTACTTTGTGCTTAATTTAATTAGAATAGGTGGGTGGTAGGATTCGAACTCATTACCATTTGATCACAGAGGCTCTGATACCATATTAAGTGACCATTTCATCATAATAGCTTAAGCTGTTGTGTGAGGCCAACTCTATTAATTTTATATATTCTCTAACATAGTTGATGATGAGCATCCACTACAGTTCAAGCCATACAACTATTATGATATGAAGCGTAACTTTCTGAAAACAATTTATGCGAATGAGAACAGCAGTCTAAAAGCCTACTCTGGTGTTTAAGGACTACTACCTTCTACAAATGTGTTGGTTTAACCTCCTCCAAAATGGTTACATACCCAAGCCTGACCTATGGGAGTATGGTCACCTTTTGGTTCCATCTGTATGTGCTCATATAGAGGGACTAAAAAAAGTAAGAATATGAGAATGATAATATTTATAAAGTGTTTGATATATGTAATTCGTAATAATATTTATTATCGATATGAGTTTTCAAATATTAATTTGGTGATTTTAATGGTCACAACTCACATTTGTGTTTCATTTTCATGTTTTAGATTAGTTACCATTCGTATTTATTATATTTTAATGCCATTGGTGGAAATTATATCATAAATTAATTACATATATATATATAATACATTCTAGTATAAATATTCATGTTAACACTCTATAATTATAAAAATTTAATTTATTAAATCTAAATCTTATTTTATTTTATAATTGATCCATTTTATAGTTGATAGGTACATCTATTTATAATTATAATAATCTATTTATACTTATAATGCTAATAGATAAATAACCATTAGAATAATTTACTTATAATTGATAATCATAAAGATTTACATGAATAATTATTTATTTATTTGAAATAGTTAATATATAGATATAGTTATTTATTTTAACTTTTTATTTATCTCTTATCTAATTTAGTTATACAAATAGAGGTATTTCATTCCATTTAAACACCTAATTATATATAAACCACGATTGGACCATCTTTTTGCACTAGTTATTTCATACATATTTTTCATATATACTTAGTTTTAATAGTTGATAACCAATAATTAATTATAAAAATACAAAACACTAAACAAGAATTGTGTGTGACTTTCTCAAATTCTAATCCATAAAAAAAAAAATTGCTTATTGAAAATGGTCATGATTTCGTCAAATATCAAATCCTAGTGTGAAAAAATTAAAAATAATTAATCTAAACCAAATATTACATAGTACTCTTAATCTATCATCTTAAAACTTATATTAGCAAAAGTTAAGATAATTATCTTCTAGCTAATTTAAACATGATATGATTCTAGTTATACTACTAAAAGTTAATATCACATCTTTATCTAAACTTTGATTTTATAAATATATTTATTTAGAAAAGTTTAAATGTATCTTATTGTTGATGTATTTTTTTTAGATTGGTTAAGAAAATAATAAACTTATGTTGCATCTTAATTTTATAAATAAAATTATGGAGAATAATTTAAATTGTCTCTTAATTTTTGGAAAAAAAACATTATTCCATATAAATGTCAAATAAAATCTGCCATATGTTAACATATGATAGAGTTATTTATTAATATACAAACAAATTTATAATTTAATGTTTATTTAATTATACATCAGTTTTCTAGATATATTTATTTATAAAAAATAGAATATATCTTAATTTTGTAAGAATTATAAGAATAGAAAATTATAAGAATTAGTATAAATAATTATTAATTAAATGTAATAATTTATTTAATATTAATTTGATTTAGTCTTACGGGCAAAATAAAATAAGGTTAATTATTGAAAAATCCAACCTTTAGTCAAATTTTAAATTAACGCTCGAATTTTAAAATATTAATAAAATGTCCAAACTTTAAAAGTGACAATAAATGTTCAAACTTTCAATTTTTTTCAATTATAATCTAACATTATCTGTTGTTCTTTCGATGTCCTAAGTCCTTTATTTTCTATTTGTTTTTTTGATACCCCAAATTACTTTTGCATTACAATGTGCTGTATCAGTAAATTCTTCATTTTTAGTTCATTCTCCTGATGTCCTTAATGTGAAGGCGTCGGAACTGCATAATCTGAAAATCGAAGGGTAAAGACATCGAGAGAACAAACTAAAAATAAAGGAAAAAACTGAAATTTAAATACTTAAAATTGTCGAAGCTGTATAATCTAATTTAGATCTTTTTAAACAACAATATTGTTTTAATTATATGATTAGACAACGTTGATTTATTAATCTTCATTAGTTGTGTTAATTTTGGCTAACGTATATTAATAATTAAAGTTTCTCAAACATGTAGCAAGTCACGTCAGTAAATTTAATGAAAACATTAACGTCAAGTTATAATTGAAAAAAATTAAAAAATTAAGCATTTTATTACTATTTTTAAAATTTCAGGTTAGAATTAAAAAAGTTAAACTTCACTCATTTTATTACTACTTTTTAAATTTGATAATATAATTAAAAAATCCACAAAGTTTGAGTTTCTGTTTTAATTAACCCAGTAAAATAATTGTCTTTCTATAATATATATAGTAGATTTTCACTTTACATTTACAAGAGTAATAGGTTGCTAATGCCTAGTGACTTCGTGCCTGTTTGGATGGGCTTATGACGGAGCCAGGAATTTAAGATAAGAGGGCCCAAATATTTAAGTTTTTTAAATCTTGGGGGGCCCAATGTACTACTGGTCTCCAAATAACTCCATCCTTATATACATATATATAAATATATATAACATTTTTTAAAATTTTGGAGGGTACAATGCACCACTGGGCCATATATAGCTACGTCCCTGTTCGTGAGTATCATGGGATATAGGGGTGAGGACAAGCGTCTGCGCCTCCTGAAAAGTGTGGGCTCCTAGGTTAGAGTAAGCAGCAAGAGCGGCAAGATTGTCTGCACTCTGATTGACTTCTCAATACACATGTTGTATTGACTTCTCAATACACATGTTGTATCTTCAAATCCCAAACTTGACATAGCAGCTCTTGAATACCTGCAACCAAAAGACTGCTTAACTTGATTTTATCTTCGGCTGTTACAATTTTTCACAGTACAGTTTCAACTATTGCAGAAGAAAAAAACATTTTCACCATCATATTTTCTGGGTTAAAGTAAAACTTGATGCATGAACCCTCACGTTTCTACATACAGATTTGTAGCTTCTGCATGCTTGGAAAGCAAACTAGCGATTAGAATAGCTGGTTAGGAGTCTGTCCGTCGTCTCAGAAATCAGACAAGTGTCCGATCAAATTTGTAACAAAAATGGTGACATTTCACCACTTACTATGATCGATCGCTCTAACTGTATTCTATAACCAACCCCGATTGCTTGCCATTTAAACTTCCTCAACTAATTTCTAGTTGGCTTTAATATTGGTTAAAAACTTCAACGCCACATAGTAAAAGCTTGTCTTCAAGTTTTCTGGTTCATTTGTATATATTCTCGGTGTCATTAAGGCCGGAAAAAAACATGCTTTGATCATTTCCTAGGAGACCGTTCTATTACATTTGGTATAATTTTGACGTTGTGAAAATTTCGTGCTTTGAAAGATGCTATTGATAAGGACAGAAAATATTGTCAAAGAGATAAATATGAAAATGAATAAGGAAAATTGTGATAGTCAAATCAACACAACTAAAATGTGATAATCTCGAATTCTGTTAGTTCTTTTGTTTTTATGGTTTTTAGATTTTAATTTCTGTTTTCTGTTTATATGTTTTAAATAAAAAATATATTTGTTTGATTGTTAATATTAGTATAGTTGTATTTTTATTACTGATAAAAATTAAATATTAAATAAAATTTAAAGATAAATTATTCTCAATTAATTAAATTACTTATATAATATTTATAAGTATATTAACATTAAAAATTATTTTAGTTTATTAAAATACACAATTTCAAAATTAAATTTTATTTCTAAATTAATATTAATTTTAAATATATTTTAATTATTAAATCAAAATTTATTGAAATTTATATATTTTGAAGATATTTAAATTTAATTACATTTATTGATAATTATTAATTAAATTTAATTATCAAAATAAATAAATTATTATGTTAAAATTAAATCAATTTTTGTAGTTTTCATAAATTTTGAAAACTAGAAGAAAACAAAATAAAAAACTCAAATAAACAAAATTTTTTACTAAATTTGAAAACAAATTAAAAAACAAAAACAAACATGTCATAATGTAATCATTGTCAATCAATTATGGAGGTAACGTAGTGTACTCTTATTGTTGCCTTTATATTATCTATCTATATATATACACACATTTCTTATACATAAAATTAAATTAAGAAAAAATGAAAAGATTTTTTAGTTTTTCATAGGATGAGAGAAATGAAAATTTGGGAGCGTAAAACAACCACATCCCTCCATTCTATTTATTAGTTGGTTATAGAAGGATCCAAACTCACAATTCATTCATTTCATTATTGCGCTAGTTTGGTATTGTTGTGCTAGTAGTCGCATAAATAATGGAATCAATCAAACAAATAAGAAAAAATAGTAGAATTATAAAAAATTTTACGTGGAAAACTAGAGTGTCAAGAGAAAAACTCACAGGACAAAGAGAGCCTCTCTCACACACACACACGCAAACCATAGGACTAACGAAAAGTACACCAATACAATGTTTCAAAGAACCCCCAAGGGGTGTTATATGGTAGTATAACCCTAACGTAGGAATCTTACACAGAGTAATAATTTGAAATAGTGTCAAATACGAAAAAAAAACTACAAAAAGTAGGAATCTTGAAGGCTTGGGGCATTATCCCAACAAATCACCACTTTGTCGTAAGACCGAAATTAGGAACTCTCTTCACCGTAACTCCAGAAGGGCCCTCAAGTATCAAAAATATTGCTTGGACTTAGCAATAGGTGGTGGCTTGGTCAACATGTTAGTAGAGTTCTTGGTGGTGGGAACCTTCTCAATAATAACTTTACCTGCTTCAACCACATCCTAAACGAAAAGTGGCGTCAAACATCAATATGCTTAGTCTTAAAGTGATACTTACTATTTCTCGTGAGGTGCATGACATTTTGACTATCACAGAAGACAACAAGGACATCTTGTTGTAGACCAAACTCTTTCACCAAATCGCGTAGCCAAATAGCTTCTTTCACTCCTTTAGTAGTAGTAATATACTCCGCTTCAGTGGTTAATAATGTCGTAATGGACTGTAGAGAAGAATATCAACTGATAGTTAAACCAAATAGAGTAAAAATATAGGATGAAAATGACCTTCTTTGATCATAGTTACCACTATAGCCAACATCTATATAGCTAACTACACCACCGGGATCAAAACAACTTTTGTCAAAGACCAAACCGAGCTCACTAGAACTCTTCAAGTAGCAAAGGATCCACTTCACACCTTCCCAACACTCCTTATGAGTATTATATACGTACCTAAATATAATACTAACAACATAGGCCAAATCTGGCTGGGTGCATACCATAGCATACATTAAGCTACCGATGACACTAGAGTATATAATGCGAGACATATATTCCTTAGCTTCATTAGTAGATGAGCAATTGTTCAATAGATAATTTAAAATGTGCAGCCAATAGAGTAGTACAGGCTTACGATGAGCTCTATTGAACTTGTTAAGCATCTTTTGAATATATTTCTTCTGAAAGAGCATAAGTTTACCTGCTTGACAATCTCAAATAATCTCCATCTCAAGAATCTTCTTAGTAGCACATAAGTATTTCACAGCAAATTCATTGTTAAGTTGGGCCTTGAACCTATCAACAAGAGCCTTACTAGGTGCCACAATTGACATGTCATCAACATAAAATAAAAGTGAAGGAACCATCAGGCAACTTTTGAAAATATACACAATTATCATAGATAGTTCTAGAGTAGCCTTGCCCAATCATAAAAGAGTCAAACCTCTTATACCACTGTCTCGGAGATCGTTTAAGATTGTACAAAGATCTCTTCAAACAACAAACATGATCCTCCTTCCTTGAACCACAAAATCCTTGGGTTGATGGATGTAAATTTCTTCTTTAAGATTGTCATGCAAAAATGCAATTTTCACATCCATTTGCTCACGCTCTAAGTCATCAAGAGCAACAAGAGATAATAGTACCGAATAAAGGTATGACAAACAATAGGAGAGAATATATAATTGAAATTAACTCCTTCACGTTGATCAAAACTACGTACAACAAATTGAGTCTTATATCTCTTCCTTTCATCACCGGGGATGTCTTCTTTGAGCTTGTAAATCCACTTGTAACTAATAATATGCTTACCTTTAGGAAGCTTCACCAATTCCCAAGTTTTGTTCTTATGAAGACTCTCAATTGCTTCCTGCATAGCACCAATCCAATTCTCAGCATCTGCACTATCAATAGCCTTAGAATAATTGACAATCATAGTCTTGTAATCTAGCTAACAACTTGGTCTATCTTCTAGAATGATCTCGGGCCAACATATAATCAGGTTGCACCAGCGGTGGATCAATTTATACAATGGCACCAATCTGAGTTTCGTGAGACTTATAAATAAGTAGGACTATCTCCTTATGGGGAGTAGCAAGGATGACAAACTCTACCTTCTCCCTTATACTAGCTTGATCATTTGTACAAGGAGAATACAACATAGAATCTTGCCCAGTAGAAAATATAACATCTTCCTGAAAGGTTACACCATGACTATGATGAATCTTACGATAATCTTTAATCCCTTCCCTGTAACCTAAGAAGGCACATTTAACAACACGAGACTCGAACTTGCCCTCATTAATATGAACATAAACAAGACACCTAAAAGCATGAAGATTAGAACAATCAATAGGGTTACTTGACCAAACTTTTTTTTGGGATTTTTTTATCGAGAGAACGATGTGGAGAATGATTGACAAGATAGCGTGTAGTAGTAGTTGCCTCAGCCTAAAACTCACGCCTTAACTTAGCATGAGAAAACATGCATTGAACTTTCTCCAATAAAGTCCTATTAATACGTTTAGTAAATTTGTTTTACTGAGGCTTACCAACTAAAGTATTATGTCTAGCGATGTCTTCTTTTTCCCATAGGTTGTCAAAAAATCTTCATAGAACTTAAGACTATTTTTAGTTCTCAATTGCTTAATTTTCTTACATGTTTGGTTCTTGATTATGGTTTTCCACTGCTTAAAAACGGGAAGAACTTCATTCTTCTTCTTTAGGAAAAAACTCAAATCTTATGAGAGAAATCATCGATAATGGTCAACACATATCTTCTAACACCTCAAGAAGCAACGTAAGAGGGACCCCATCAGAAGAACTATAATTCCAAGTACCTTTGGTCCTGTGAATCCTTGCAGAAGAAAAACTCACTATAGTCTGTTTACCAAAGATACAATGTTCACATAACTCCATATTACTTGAGCTCTGGCTCAATAAACCCCTCTTGCACAAGATTTGCATACCTTTCTCACCTATATGGCCTAGGCTGTAATGCCACAACTTAGTGGGATCTTGGTGAGACTTAGACGAGGAAACATCACCAGTACCACTAATAGTAGAGTCCTATAATACATAAAGAGCACCATGTATTTTCTTTTTAAAGATTGCAAGATTACCTCGGGACACCTTCACGGCTCCACCTTCATAAGAGTATATACACCCAAGACACTTAAGTGTACCAAGTGAAATAAGGTCATGTTTCAAATCAGAAACGTGACAAACATTGGAGAGAGTTTTAAAAACACCATCATGAGTTTTAATATTGATTGTACGTTTCCTCATCATATCACATTGTGCATTATTACCCATAAGGATAACACCTTTAGTCGTTTCGGAAGTGGTAAACTAATCCCTGTAAGGACACATATGAAAAGTACAACCGGAGTTTAGGATCCATTCATCTTTGGATCGTTGTTCACCTTGAACAACCAAAAGAACATCACTTCCTAAAATAGAATCAACCATAGCAGGCTTGGGGGTAGAATCAAATTCATTTATGTTATTTCTGCCTTCTTTTTCAAGTTTATTTTTCAATTTATAACAATCTGAAACCTTGTGTCTAATTTTCTTGCAATATTTATATCTAAAATTGACATTTCTACCTCTAGAATTGGATTTAGACTTCTGATGGTTCTTATTGCTCTCTCTCTTTTGAAAAGTTCTACCTTTAATCGTTAAACTCTCAGCCTCCTTCTCAATGGAAGCATCTAACTTTTCTTTAGACAGCAAAGCAAATTTAACTTCTTTTAAAGAGAGAGTTTCATGGTTACAATAAAGCATGATTTCTTTAAAGTGCTTATATGAATGATGTAGTGAGATAACAAGCAGTGCTACTTGATCCTCATCATCAATTTTAACATCAAGATTTTCCAAATCTATAATAATGAAATTAAATTCGAACGTCTCAAGAGTAAAGAGACATTTTTTGAGACAAAGTTTGTTGATCAAACTCTTCTTCATGTAAAGGGATTCCAATTTCCACCAGAGTCCTGCAGTAGTTGTCTCATGGATTACTTCCCTGAGCACTTCACACATCAAGCATAACTGAACAGTGAACAATCTTTTTCATCCAACTCTTCCCAATCCTTTTATGATATATTGGCAGGTTTCTTTGTCTTGCTAGATAAAGCTTTCTTCAATCCATGTTGTGAGAGAACAGCTTACATATGGACTTTCCAAATAGAAAAACTGATTTTTCCGGCAAACTTGTCCATGACAAATTTGGATGAAAGAGACATGGCAACAAGATTTGATTGATCAAAACAAACCTTACTTTGATACCAATTTGTTGTGCTAGTAGTCATGGAAGTAATGACATCAATCCAGTAAATAAGGAAAAAATAGTAGAAGCACACAAAAATTTTACGTAGGAAACTTGAGTGATGGGAGAAAAACCCACGGGGCAAAGAGAACCCTAAAATATGCACTATGTAAAGGAGAAATCACAAGTATTTTCTCTCTCACACACATAAACCTTAGGACTAAAGAAGAGTACACCAATAAAATGTTTCAAAGGACCCACAAGGGGTGTTTATATAGTATTATAATCCTAGGGTAGGAATCCTACACAGATTGCGAATTTGAAACAATGTCAAATAAGGAAAAAAAACTTACACAGAGTAAGGATATACACAAAGTAGGAATCTACGTAGAGTAGAAGTCTTGGAGACTTGGGTCATTATCCCAACAGATATCAATCAAATTAGTTCCAATAATTATTTGAATTGGAGATCATAAATCCTTCTTCTGACTCGCAATCTCAATGTGCTTCATCACGTGGAAAAGAATAAGGAAAAACTTAAGGTCAAGCTTGAAGATGGCAAAGAGAACCGAAATTATACCTTATGGATAACAGACGATGGACTTCTCTTCTTATGGCTACTCAATATAATAAAGGAAGAAGTTCAAACATCCATTGCAAAAGATACTACTTCTTACAATGTTTACAGTTCATTAAGACAATAGTTGCTACCAATTATAATTGAAAAACAAGGCTTTCTCAAAAGTATCTATCAAAAAGGGATTAAGACTTTTGGATAAATAAATAAAAGAATTCAAATCAATATGTGAAAATCTTGTAGTTATTAAGAAATTAGTATTCGATCTTGATAAATTTTTTGAGATTGCTCAAGGATTAGGACTAAAATATGAAAATTTTCGACTAGCTATGATAACCAAGCCACCTTATCCTACTTTTAACTAATTTGTGCTTGCTCTTCAAGGATGTAAGCTGACTCTTGCTACCCAGAAGCAAGAAGAAAAAAGCAACTAGTTGAATCAATAGAGGAAATCAAGGCAGTTTTAGCTGAAGGGTAGAAGCTTTACTCCAATGGGTCGATACAATAACAGAGGCTTTATTTCATATAATTCCATGAGAGAAGACATTAAAGGAGTTAAAAAAAACCAAGAAAATGATAATAAACCAATATGTCAAATTTATGGAAGGGAAAATCATGTCACTCTTGATTTCCAGTATAGGTTTGATGATTCTTATCTGTTAGAGGACTTATTGCAAGCTCTCGCTGCTCTCACTATAAACAATATTAACCCTTTTCTCTACAAACACTTAAGAGCAACAGCGCATATCATCAATGATGCAAGTGTGTTTGTAGGTTGTATGTCTCAGAAATTTTCGAACAACTTGAAGACGTTCATACAAGCCATGCCGCTACGTAAAGAACTCAAGAATGCAAGAATTCAAGACATTCAAGAACAGCTGGTTACAATCAGTTAGATGACAGTTA
>JAOSBK010000005.1:5821681-5845443 GCA_027568895.1 Erythroxylum shatona | reverse complement strand
AATAATAATAATAATAATAATAATAATAATAATAATAATAATAATAATAATAATAATAATAATAATAATAATAAAGATGATGATGAGTGATGAGTAAGAATAAAAATTGCTTATGTGAAGGAGGGGTATAAATAGTAACTACTAGATTGGAATGAAAATTTGATACCCACCTCTTTTGGAGGGTTTAGTAAATTTACAAATTTAATGGAATAAATCTATTCCCTTAGAATTGAAAATCCTAAAGCAAACACTATTTGTTACAATTATTCCATTTCTTCATTCCCAAACCCTCAAACCAAACGCCCCCTAAGTATACTAAACTATGTCATTTAATTAAATTAACCGATTAAATACAACTAAACTACGTTATTTTTAGAGTTGAAGTCTGTAAATCAAAGTTGATGTCCCGCCACTTGTTCTTGCATTGCACTAAGCTCCTCAATTCGTTCTCGCATCGCATAGCGACTTTGATTTAGGGACTTTAGTCCAAAAATTGACATAATTTACTTATGTTTTATCAGTTAGTTTAATTAGACGACATACTTTAGTTAAATTTAGTTAGTTAATTTAATTGTGTCTGATGTATATAATTATTTAAAATTTAATAGATACATTAACATAAAAAATTAAATTTAATTACGACCTTTTGAATTCCGGTAATCTTTTTAACTAACACTTGTACTACTTGTTAAACCTGACGTAGTAATCAACATTATCTAGTACCTCAGTAGATGAATTTTCGGACAAAAGTTTAGGTTGGTCAGATTTAAGAGCCATTCCAAACTGGTACTCCGAAACCCACATTGTTTTATTAGTTTTTTTTAAAAGATTGAAGTCTATATATTCCAAGAGACTCGCAATGGCAGTGGTTGGTCATACGTACAGATTAGACAATGTACTGTTGTATTACAGAACTTGACTGTAGCCTCGCAGCTTCATATGCAAATGACTACAGTTTGCATTAGACAATGTGAACCAGTAGAATGCAAAGCAAAATTTGTGATATCTGTTGGCTTCAGAATGAGTTTCCCATTACTGATTGGCTCTGAGCATTAACAGGAACTATGACAGGACCCTTTGGGAGCTTTTGTTTTACTGCAAACTGGTGAATCAGATCCTGAATTCCCATAAAGGCCACCAGAAACTCTGCTGCATCCATATTGTTCAAAACCTTCTTCACTGCCAGCTCCAATGCCTTAAACCTGCCACACATTCATCCACATCATTTGGAATCAACTTTGAAACTATGCCTAGGTGAGGACCTGCATGAATGACTCGGACAATTTGTCAGGCTCTCTTTATAAACACAGGCAAAAGGGAAGAAAATGACCTAAGTTGGTGGGCCTTTGTGATGTTTCTTGCAATCTTCTTGAACTCAGCATGAACAGAACTCAATGCAATATTGCCTGATTGACAAATTTTGACACGAGTAAAGGGAAGATGAAAGATACAAGTGGCTTGAGTCTCAAACATTGCCCCATCAATTACAGCCTCCTCGATGCGAATTTCATCTATAAGCTGTGATAGAAGCCTCTCAATGCTATTTGATTCGGATACAAATGACGTTGAGGAGGTGCGGATCAAGACACGTAGGAGGTCCAGAATAGCAGAAGGCCGCCAATCCCCGAGCCACGACAGGGTGGTTAGTTCATAAGGAGGAGCCCATTCAGGACTGAAGAACTGGGGAACATCCTTGAGCCTGGTTGGGACCATGGCAAGGTTGTAATGAGCATGGTACTTCTCCAGTTGTCTTCCAATTAGCTCCTCAAATTGTGACTTCACCTTCAGCTGTTTTTCTAGTCTTGCCACTCTAGTCTTCTGTGCCTGTCTCCACATACCATACTTCCTCCTGGAGAGATCTTCACATGATAATGATGATATGATTAATCAGAACAAGATACATATAATAGGAAAAGCCTTTCTATACCATGTGTCCATTCTACTTTCATGTTACATCAGCAGAAGAATGAAGAACCATTGACTATCTAAGTTCTCATGTAAATGGCCATTTTGAAGATGATCATAAATTTGGTAAAATCAATAGCATGAAAGAGTGATTACCTCTTCTACTTGGTACTCCCCTGAGGAGGGTCATGCACTGTACGTTCTGGGCTCTATCATCAATTTCATTGCCCCAACCTCGACTTTCTATGCCTCTTTCCCTCATTCCTTCAACTTCTTGCTGTTTCTCGCAGTCATTCTCTTCAGGGAAACTCCTCGAGAAGTTCCCTTTTCTATCAGCAAACAAAAGAAAGTTGGGACTTTCACAGTCATTTCATGATCCAAAATAAATTTATCACATGCTATTCTGTGTTTGTTGTTCTCTTGGTTTCTTGGCTAGAAAAGAAACAAGTTGAATGGGTATGAATCTACCCTTCACATCAAATAAAGAAAAGATAGAATTAAAGAGTCCAAGAACCGATTTTGATGGTTTATTCATTTTCCTGAGGAACCAACCAACCATTAGCTCTATTGCACCTTTATGGCCTAATCACAACTGTTACGTATCGCAGTTCTTGGTCACTGGGACCAACACTTCTCCTTTCTTTTCAGAGAAATCAAGCAGAAATAATTTTGATCTCAAAGTGAATGCCCATACTTCATCAATGACAACCCACATTTACTTTCCTCCGCAAAAAATCGAAGCAGTCACATAATTAACAATTCGTTTATTGGTCTCAGAAAGAAAGGAAAGAAAAAAGGAAATCTGGGATTTTATCAACCATCTTTGATATAACAAAAAAGAAAAAAAAAATCTTCCACTTTGCACGAGAGCAAAAATTCTATGCATGTAATCAACAAATGCAAGTAAAAGGACCGGTTAAAAGAAACAGGAAGTGAAGAAGCTTACAATAGAGAGTAAAGCGATGTTCTCTTCATTGCAAAGTGTATCACTAAACTTGCTTACGTTAACGACCACTTTCTTGAATTGCTCTTCCTTCTCTACTTACAAGGTGGCAACTGAAAGTATGGGAATCTCTGAAAGTTAAGTGACAGTTAGAACTGAATTAGAGCGAAAACTTGTGGGAGTTGGGATTTAAATTTCAATATGGGCTTCCAAGCCCAGTCAATCCGTAGAGGCATTTTGCGTAGCCATTTTACTATAAAGCTGCGAACACATGTTTAATGCCTGATCCTGACAACATTACTTGTTTGGTCACCGTTGGGTTGAAGTGAAAATAATGCATAGCATATCATCAAGTCTAGAAGGTGATGAGTTCGTGGGGGAAGCAGAAACATAAATGGATTGAACCATATACAATGCATATAACCGACAAATATTTTAGTAGGTGGATTTATACAGAGCGTGTAACTTGATATACATTAGCATTTGCATATTCTACAACTTGGTACTTAACCAGTTAGGCTGAAAATATTATAAGTTCTTGGCCAATAGGTAGTGCTCCAGTTCATGGACTCCTGAACTTTGAGGTTATGAAACTTGTGTGTGGCTCATAATCTACCTGACTGCAGCAGTATGAACACCTTCTTTGAAGATAATATTTGCAAATGGAGGTGGAAGCCAAGTTGCATTGCTCCCAACCCGGCCATCTTGATCACCTCGTCGTCGTTGTTGTTTATTCAGTTTTGCGCCTACTCTTCGACCAATGGACATGCTAAGCTTCATAGCAGTGAATACACCCAATGCAATTGTAAGGGGCCTTATAGACCAGTGAAAATCCTCAACATGTTTATACTTCTCCACCACTCCTGCACAATTATCGAAAGACACCAGTTCTACTTCAGCTGGATCTGCTAAAAAGCTGTTAGGTTCATCTCCGAGAACAAGCCTGCCTGGAAAATTGACGACAAGACATCCATTTGGAAGTACTTGTGAAATTCGTCCTGTGGCCCATGCTCCACCTCTCTTACGAGGCCACTCAAAACGGGGAGTAACCACATGTTCCTTCAGCCTTATGAACTGCCCCACATGGTAAGCTTTAGCCATTTGAAGCTCAGAAGAGTTCCCTCTCCATAGAGTTTCCAAACCTATAAATCCAACTGACACACTTCCATCACGCCTTACAGAGTGTAGAATCCCTACAGAAGAAGACTTGTCATTTTCTTCTTTAATGCATACCCAATCTCCCACAGCAAAGCCATCTGTAACCCTTTCAAGAGTTGATTCCTGTACCCTTAGAGGGTTCTGCATTCCAGCAATTTTCACCAAAGCAAAACCAATTTTATCAGCACCATTATCTAGACCTGTCACGATTCCTTTATGGACATCCATGGTCTGAGGTTTGTATGTGTTAACTGGTTTTCTTAGACGGACTGTGTCACCAACTTGAAGAGGGTTCTTTGAGAGGTACCAAGAGGTATAGCCACCATGATTTGATTTCTCAACAAGTCCTCTGGTTTCCACACCAATCCATTCTCCATCACCATTGAAAGCTCTCAGTGAGCTGCAACAACAACTTGTATGTTATTCAAATGCTAAAGGTCATGGAGGACAGGGGAATTACATGTTCAAAGTACTGAATTTCTATGTCTCTTGTTCTTGAACAAATTTTGCAAGAATATCCGAGAATAAAGTGACAACAGTCCAAGAATCACAAACACAAAAAGGTTCCACTTGGAAGTCTCACTTCTGGCTAGACTGGAGCAATAATAACTATTTCAGGGGAAAAAAAAGGATAAAAACATTTTTAACACAACATACTACATTTCGTTGAGAGGGGCGTTAATAGCCTGAGAATTAGGGTACAACATTTATAAAGGATCGATCGTTAACCACTGGTAACTATTTAGGTGCCCAAAAATTGCCCCCTATTTTCAGAAAAGAAATGGCATTCCTATGTGGAATAGTGAAGGGGGGATGTGTGGAGTGCATCGAGTGAGAAAGGGATGTAAGAAAGATTTCCGTATCACGTGCCAGATCTTCTGAAGAATAAATCAGTGAATTTGATGAGCTATAGCAAAAGTAAGAGATCTTTTTAGTAAAACTGAAAAAATAACTTGCATTCAATCCTAGTATAGAGGAGTAGTTAGTCGTGAAATTAATATAGCCTAACACCAGCAGTCATGCAAATGCATTTGTGTCTTTCAGTAAATAGCTGCTAAACTAAGTTCAAGAATTACCTTTCAAATGCATACAAAATGTCTTTCACTAAAGGTCTATTCCGAAGATCATACTCAAAGCAACCTATAATAACATTCTCCACATCAGGAGGGAGGTCAACTGGAACTTGTGGTTTTTCGTGCTTGATCACAACTGACTGATATATTTCGTCACTTGATTTCCCAAACCAGGGTTGAACACCGGTCAACATCTCAACTATGCTACATCCAAAGCCCCAAGAATCAGTCTCAGAGGAAATTGGACCCCTAACTTTTGGTTCCCACTGTTCTGGAGCCATGTAATTTGCAGTTCCAAGTCTAAGAATCATATCTGAGTTCAACAAAGGGATCCCAAGAAGTAGGTAAGGGATACCAAAGTCCCCCAGGACCAATTGGTCATGATCATTCACAAGGAAGTTAGAAGGCTTAAGGTTCAACACCAACAAACCAATTGAGTGCAACTGGAGGAGTCCTTTCGCCAAATTGATACCGTACCTGTAAGCGTTAACATATTAGCAGTTTCCATATATATAACATTGTTCTATCCAATCCACACTAAGAGATCTGATACAACAAGGACGTGAATCTCCAAAATCACCACCTTAGAACATGTGATAAATCAAGCTTTCCTCCTTTCAGCCAAGCCATTCGATCAGCAATAGATCCTTCATAAAACTTCATAGCAATGCAGATCTGCCAAAACAATAAACACAATGGAGATCTCTAACAGAGTTTTGATTGAAAACAGAAACATCAAAGAAATATAAAGAAACAACTTAATCACTCGTACAGTTACGATACTCAAGGAGAAAGAGAAGATTCAGCCATGTGAAACTCACCTTTCCATTTATTATTGAGATACCGTGCAACCAACAAACACCTTGAATTTCACGGCACTTTAAAAATAACCCCTCAAACCTCTCGATAAATGTTTGGGTTAAGTCCTCTGTCATTGGAGGCAACATCTTGACTGCAACTTCATGATACTCATCAAAATCATCAGCTGATTGGTGATGTGTTGCCAACCAAACGTCACCAAACGTGCCTCTTCCAATCCTGTGCTTAAGTTTCAATTTAGCTGGATCAATATATGGCAAAATCTGAGTTGGTGCAGCAACAACTGTTCTAAGGTTGTCAGGATCTCCATCAAAAAGTTCATACTCAAATGAAGCAGCTGACTGAGGCACTCTAATCTGCTTAGCCATCTGACCTTGATCCATTTAAACAAAGATAGCTGAATGAACCTTGCTCTTAGCAACAAACATCAAATTTCACTCTGGCACCCACAGGATACCTATCACTCCCAATTTACAATGAAAATGACCCTAAGTCCAGAAGCCAGGTCACACTAGGTAAGGGGTGTAAACGTAAACAAAGAAAGATCGTTTCTTGACGAAGAACATCAATCAAACTACCAACATCAACATAGCTGTCAGCTATTTAACTCTATTGGGGTCGACTCACCATAACAAATCCAACTATAAAAAACAAATTTCCTACACGATATTATCGAACTTCCTTCAATAATACACCAAATAAGCTAACTAATTTGCTTAAAGATAAAAAATTTATCATTATGTTGGGCAGCAAAACTGAAGATAAAGGGAAACATCCAACAAAAGCGGAACGAAAACTTAGAATCCCCATCGACTGTAGGAACAAAATTTCAACTAAAAATGAAGTTTATATCTTTCACTTTCATTCATTTTCCAGGGAGTCAAACATTAGATGGAAAAAGAAAAAGTGTGGAGTGATTTAAAGCTTACAAGTGAAGGTCCCAGAGAGAACAAAGAATTCGGAGATGCAATAATCCAACGTCCAGTCCAGAAACAGAACCCCTTTTGATTCTAATAAATATCTCCAAAGTCTTACAATCCTTGTGCTTAATAGCACCTCAAGAGGCACCAAACTCGGTGCTGCCCGTCCCATTTGGCTTCCAAGTCACCCCATAAGAAGACAACATGGGATGGCCAAGTTCTTACAAACAAAATTCTAATAATTGGGTTATTGTAGAAATTTGCATTTAAGACAAACCTTATTTTAAAAAAATTATCAATTAGTAATTATTATCTATTATTTAATAATTATATATTTATATTTATACTTATACTTAATTTATTATCAATTATTAAAAATTCAATTATTTCTATCAATTTAACTACAAAAATTCTGAACTTTCTTATTTTCTGGTTCGATTTTTAACTTTCGAGTATGATTTATTTTAATAAATTTTGTTGTTAAAAATTAATCAATATATTAATTAGTTGATAAATTTTTATTAATTAATAAATTTTTATAAACTAAAATTATTTAATTAATTTTTGTTTAACAATCTCTTTTTAACTAAACTTTAAATTATTCGATAAATAAGGACAGTTTCTTTTAATCATATTTTAAATTCTTTAATTTTATTCAATTTTTAGCCAATTTTATAACGGTCTAATATCGAACCTGTTAAACTTTAAACCTCTTTTCTTACCAATTTAATTTCTAACTTGATTTTAAAATATTTTTATTATAAAATTAATTAATAAACATTTTAATTTAATTTGATATAGACTATATTTATTTTCAAATTTTAATAATTATTACATATAATAAAAATTTTAAAATAAATTTGATGGTGATAAGTTTCTTTTTAACTTTTTTTAATTCTTTTAATTTCCAAAGAAATTTAGAACATTTGAAAAAAAGTCTCTTTATAATTTAAATAAAACACGAGAACTATAAGGGCCAAACGGTAGAGCCCACAATATTACACCGCCCAACCCGCATGGGAGGCGGTAGTCGTAGGTATTCTATAAAAGGCCTGAAAGCCCAAAATTGCAGTATGATTTTCTTTTAGTTACTCGTTTCTGCTTGCACTCTCGCTCACTGTCAAAGAGTGGAAGAGAGAAGAAGAAAGGAAACCAGACCCTAAACCCTAAAGACCGCCATTTACAAAAACATTCCTCTTTGTTCTGTTAGTTAACTTAATTGTACATGAAGAGAATCTTCTGCTGGTAGCTCTGTTTTTTTGGTCGTGCTAGCTAGGGTTTGGAGTTGAGCAACCATGTGGAACAACAACTCAGATGCTCATCTCGCGCCTCCGGGGACGGGGGGACCGTCCGTACCCCCTCCTCCTCTGCCGTCTCAGCCTTCGTACACGGTGCTCCCGCAGCAAGCACCTCCGACTTCTGCCGAGGAGGCTGAGGCGAGGCTGGAGGAGAAGGCTCGCAAATGGCAGCAGCTTAACACAAAGCGGTACAGTGACAAGAGGAAGTTCGGTTTTGTGGAGACGCAGAAGGAGGATATGCCTCCTGAGCATGTTAGGAAGATTATCAGGTCAGTGTTTTTGAGGATTTATTGATTCTCTAGTGGTATGGAGTTTGAAGGTAATGTGTTTTGAATTTGAACTTTTTCTCAATTGAATTGTTGTCGTTTGTCCTTGAAGGTTTTAGCTTTGGTAAATATGAAGCCACATTGCTACTTGATCTCAATTTATGAACTTAAGGGAAAATTAAGGAACTTCTATAGATTTCTTAAGAATTTGGATAATCATTAAATTATAATTTTTGATTTTTTGGGTTGATATTGCTTTAGGTTTGACTTTTTCTTGATCAACGGGATATTATAGGATTTTGTGTTTCAGCAACACTATCAATATGATGAACACTTTCTGGTGATCTGTTTACTAAATATGATTATCTACAATGGCAGAGACCATGGGGATATGTCCACCAAGAAATATCGTCATGATAAACGTGTGTATCTTGGGGCCCTTAAGTTCATTCCACATGCAGTTTATAAGCTTCTTGAGAATATGCCAATGCCTTGGGAGCAAGTTCGTGATGTGAAGGTTCTCTATCATATCACTGGAGCAATCACTTTTGTCAATGAGATTCCGTGGGTAGTTGAACCTATTTACTTAGCTCAGGTGTGTTCCTCTTGTCCAAAGGAGATTTAAGTCTGGGATGTTCTATTTTTTTATTCTAGTATTTATCTTCATTTCTAACATTCTTGTTGAATTTGCATGCATTTTCCAGTGGGGTACAATGTGGATTATGATGCGTAGAGAAAAGAGGGATCGGCGGCACTTCAAGAGAATGAGGTTTCCGCCATTTGATGATGAAGAACCTCCATTAGACTATGCTGATAATTTGTTAGATGTTGATCCATTAGAACCTATCCAATTAGAGATGGATGAAGAAGAAGATTCTGCTGTCTATACTTGGTTTTATGACCATAAGCCGCTTGTCAAAACAAAGCTTATCAATGGTCCGAGTTATAGGAAGTGGCATCTTTCCCTTCCAATAATGGCAACTCTTCACAGGTTGGCAGGACAGCTTCTCTCTGATTTGATAGATCGCAACTATTTCTACTTGTTTGACATGGAGTCATTCTTCACTGCTAAAGCCTTGAACATGTGCATTCCTGGTATGTTTCATGCATCTCTTATTTATCTACTTACCGTCTTTATTTATTGTCTATGATCAGTACTGTATTAGCCAGTCTTGTTATACCTAATGTTTTTCATTTTGGACTAAATTCCATTTGTTAAAAAGAGTGCAAAAGGACTATTTAACATTATTTTACTTGTCTCTTATTTCAACTGTTTTTTGGATTAGAATATTGTATACTTTTTGGATTTTAAGTTTAATGATTATACTTTTACTCAGGACTTGTCGGTCTCTTCTTGTTAATGCTCTTTGAAGTGGGCTTATTGATGCTGCAAATGTTCATACTTATAACAATGATTTTATCTGAATTCCTGAGTAAAAATTTACTACTCCTGCTTTTTTCCCCTTATCAGGTGGACCTAAGTTTGAGCCTTTGTATCGTGACATGGAGAAAGGAGATGAAGACTGGAATGAGTTTAATGACATTAACAAACTCATTATACGGTCACCTTTGAGGACTGAGTACAGAATTGCATTTCCACATCTGTATAATAACAGGCCTAGGAAAGTGAAACTTTCTGTTTATCACACTCCCATGATCATGTATATAAAGGCTGAGGATCCTGATTTACCTGCTTTCTATTATGATCCTTTATTACATCCCATAACCTCTACCCCCAAGGAACGCCGAGAGAAGAAGACTCATGAGGATGAGGAGGAGGATGACTTTTTCTTGCCTGAAGGTGTGGAACCTTTGCTTCAAAATTCTCAACTTTATACAGATACCACAGCTGCTGGCATTTCTCTGCTGTTTGCCCCACGGCCCTTTAACATGAGATCTGGTCGAATGCGAAGAGCAGAAGACATTCCCCTTGTATCTGAGTGGTACAAGGAGCATTGGTAAGATGATAATTTCTCTTTGCAATATTATTGTTCAAATTCTTATTGTTCATAATGAATAATATGTTGTGATTTATTTTTTGCAGTCCTCCTACATATCCTGTAAAAGTTCGAGTCAGCTATCAAAAGCTGTTAAAATGCTTTGTGTTGAATGAACTTCATCATAGACCACCTAAAGCTCAAAAGAAGAAGCACTTGTTTCGGTCTCTAGCAGCAACAAAGTTCTTCCAATCCACAGAACTTGATTGGGCAGAAGCAGGTCTTCAAGTCTGTAGGCAGGGTTACAACATGCTGAATTTGTTAATACACAGAAAAAATCTAAATTATCTTCACCTTGATTACAATTTCAACTTAAAGCCTGTGAAGACTTTGACTACAAAGGAACGTAAGAAGTCTCGTTTTGGCAATGCTTTCCATCTCTGCCGTGAGATTTTGCGTTTGACAAAGCTTGTTGTTGATGCTAATATTCAGTTCCGGTTGGGTAATGTGGATGCATTTCAACTGGCTGATGGTCTGCAATACATATTTTCCCATGTTGGCCAGTTAACAGGGATGTACAGGTACAAGTATAGGCTGATGCGACAGATAAGGATGTGCAAAGACCTGAAACATTTAATTTATTATCGTTTCAATACTGGACCAGTGGGGAAGGGGCCTGGATGTGGATTCTGGGCAC
Source organism: Erythroxylum shatona (assembly GCA_027568895.1). Taxonomy (NCBI): domain Eukaryota; kingdom Viridiplantae; phylum Streptophyta; class Magnoliopsida; order Malpighiales; family Erythroxylaceae; genus Erythroxylum; species Erythroxylum shatona. The sequence continues at coordinate 5,834,427 of JAOSBK010000005.1, read as the reverse complement.
CTATGTGGAGGGTATGGTTGTTCTTTTTACGTGGCATAGTGCCTCTTTTAGAACGGTGGTTGGGGAATCTTCTTGCGCGACAGTTTGAAGGGAGGCATTCAAAAGGAACAGCGAAGACCGTTACAAAGCAACGTGTTGAGAGCCACTTTGATTTGGAGCTTCGAGCAGCTGTTATGCATGATGTTCTTGATGCAATGCCAGGTGAATATCTTTCCATTAACAAGAAACTCCTTCTGAATTTTGTTTGGTTGAGATTATGCTATTTGCTTGTCTATAATGGGTTATTAATATTACAGAGGGCATCAAGCAAAACAAAGCTAGGACCATATTGCAGCACCTTAGTGAAGCCTGGCGCTGTTGGAAAGCCAACATTCCTTGGAAGGTTCCTGGTTTGCCAGTTCCTATTGAAAACATGATTCTGCGGTATGTCAAGTCAAAAGCAGACTGGTGGACAAATGTTGCTCATTATAATCGGGAACGTATAAGAAGAGGTGCAACTGTTGATAAGACAGTTTGTCGGAAAAATCTAGGGAGGTTGACTCGCCTTTGGCTAAAGGCAGAACAGGTAATTGTTCCTTACGTATTCAACAAATGATTTCATTCTAGTGCATATTTTATATGTTAATTAATGGTTCTTCATTTTATGATTGTATTCTCCTGTCTTGTATCTCTTCAGGAACGTCAACACAATTATCTGAAAGATGGTCCATATGTTACCCCAGAAGAAGCAGTTGCCATTTATACAACAACTGTGCACTGGTTGGAGTCTAGGAAGTTTTCCCCCATCCCATTCCCTCCATTGTCATACAAACATGACACCAAGCTACTTATCCTTGCTCTTGAAAGGTTGAAGGAGTCCTATAGTGTGGCTGTGAGACTAAACCAGTTACAAAGGGAAGAACTGGGTCTTATTGAACAAGCTTATGATAATCCACATGAGGCATTATCACGAATTAAACGTCATCTGCTCACTCAGCGTGCATTCAAAGAAGTATGTTAACAATCAATGTTCCGATGACCTTGATGTTTGAGGTTCCTTTCTCTTGGTTTTGTGTTGACCTTTTCTTTATGACTTTTTGTTTATATTTTCTTTTTGCAGGTTGGCATAGAGTTCATGGATTTGTACAGTTCTTTGATTCCAGTATATGAAATTGAGCCTCTTGAAAAAATAACTGATGCATATCTTGATCAATATCTGTGGTATGAAGGTGACAAACGCCATCTATTCCCTAACTGGATTAAGCCTGCAGACTCTGAACCACCACCACTATTAGTTTATAAATGGTGTCAGGGTATAAACAATTTGCAAGGTGTTTGGGACACAAGTGAGGGGCAGTGTGTGGTGATGCTTCAGACAAAGTTCGAGAAATTCTTTGAAAAGATTGACTTGACAATGTTAAACAGGTGAGATATATACAACTTCTGGTTAGCACTTTGAAAGGAGTTTCCATTCTTGAAGATTCACTTTCCCTTTGATTTTGCAGGCTTCTTCGTCTGGTTCTTGACCACAATATTGCCGATTATGTCACTGCTAAGAATAATGTTGTGTTGTCCTACAAAGATATGAGTCACACAAACTCGTATGGATTAATACGTGGTCTTCAGTTTGCGTCTTTTGTTGTGCAATATTATGGACTTGTCTTAGATCTTCTGCTTCTTGGACTGACCCGAGCGAGTGAGATTGCTGGTCCACCACAAATGCCTAATGAATTCATGACTTACTGGGACACAAAAGTTGAGACACGACATCCAATTCGACTGTATTCTAGGTACATTGACAGAGTGCATATACTGTTCCGCTTCACTCATGAAGAGGCCCGAGACCTTATCCAGCGGTATTTAACTGAACATCCTGATCCCAATAATGAAAATATGGTTGGATATCAAAACAAAAAATGTTGGCCCAGAGATGCAAGAATGAGACTCATGAAGCATGATGGTATGTGCATGTTGTCAATCTTCTTTTTGACAGATGATTTTTTGTTTGAACTTCAATTGTATTGGTGGTTTAATTTCATGAGATAATAATTTTCTCTATGACTTCTTTTTTCAGTAAATCTTGGGAGGAGTGTCTTCTGGGATATGAAGAATCGCCTTCCGCGAAGCATCACAACTTTAGAGTGGGAGAATAGCTTTGTTTCTGTTTACAGCAAGGACAATCCGAACTTGCTCTTTAGCATGTATGTATATCTGCATTCTTGGTGTTTCTTTTATGGCCCTAAACAAGTTTTGGTATATAATCAGTGGTAGATATTCCAATTTCCTACATATTCATCTCTCGTATGTGCAGGTGCGGCTTTGAGGTTCGGATCCTTCCAAAGATAAGGATGACACAGGAAGCATTTAGCAATACCAGAGATGGTGTTTGGAATTTGCAGAATGAGCAGACCAAGGAGCGCACTGCAATTGCTTTCCTAAGGGTTGATGATGAGCACATGAAGGTGTTTGAGAATCGTGTGAGGCAGATTCTTATGTCTTCCGGGTCCACTACATTTACAAAAATTGTCAACAAATGGAACACAGCCCTGATAGGTACTTGCAATATCATTTTTTTGGTTCAAGTGTTTTAGTCATCTTGTCCTGTTTGAAATATTCTTTTGCCTGAGATTTTTCACTTATTTCTCCTCTGTTTTAGGACTAATGACTTACTTCCGTGAGGCAACTGTGCATACTCAAGAGCTGCTGGATTTACTTGTTAAATGTGAAAATAAAATCCAAACCCGTATCAAAATTGGGTTGAACTCAAAAATGCCAAGCAGGTAGGTGCTTAATCTTAGGTTTCCATGCTTTTCTTTGATATCTTTGTTGCATACCTGGAATCTCCAATCATTGTTTATCTTTTTCAGATTCCCTCCTGTTATTTTCTATACACCAAAAGAAATTGGAGGACTGGGCATGTTATCAATGGGTCATATATTGATCCCACAAAGTGACCTGAGGTATAGTCAGCAGACAGATGTTGGTGTAACCCACTTCAGGAGTGGTATGAGTCATGAAGAAGACCAATTAATTCCAAATCTATATCGATACATTCAGGTAATGTCTTATTCAGTTTTGGGACAGACAGAGAATTGAGTTGTAGTTAACTTATGTTGTTTATGCCCTTCTCATACTGATATTTTCATTAATCTCTGAACAGCCTTGGGAAAGCGAGTTTATTGACTCACAACGTGTCTGGGCAGAGTATGCATTGAAGAGGCAGGAAGCACAGGCACAAAATAGACGCTTAACCCTTGAAGATTTGGAAGTAAGCTGTTCTCTTTACCTTGTTTTCCTTTAAATTTATGATGGCTTTAGATAAGGTGAAAGTTGTGGAGTTTGCTTTCACAATATATTTAAGCTGGAGTAAAGATAATTTGTTCTTCAATGTTTTGCTGGCAAAAATCTGGTGAAAAAGAAAAGAAGGGGCACAGGGGAGTATTTTGACAATGTAACATCTCTGGACTTGATGTCGAAATGTTTCTAATACATATGCTTTCTGATTGACAGGATTCATGGGACAGGGGAATTCCGCGCATCAATACGTTGTTTCAAAAGGACAGGCACACTCTGGCATATGACAAAGGATGGAGAGTGCGCACGGATTTCAAGCAGTATCAGGTTCTGAAACAAAATCCTTTCTGGTGGACTCATCAGAGGCATGATGGGAAACTGTGGAACTTGAACAATTATAGAACAGATGTCATCCAAGCTCTTGGTGGTGTTGAGGGCATTCTTGAGCATACCTTGTTTAAAGGAACTTAGTAAGTAGCTCTGAATGATGCTTTCTCACTTCAGCAATCTTTGAAAAGAGTTTTGTGTGCTTGTTTCTTGAGCTTTCTTATTTAGTAAGTTAATTATTTGATGCATGTAACTCCCACCTTGGAAATTGATGTAGTTTATTATTTTTGACACTCTTTTATCTCTAATTTGACTATTAAATAATGCTGTTTAATTGTGGTTATTACATTTGTTTATGTTTTGTTGCCTTTTCCCTGGCTTGAAATTCTCATCAAGAGCTCTTTCCTAACTGCTTTACTTGCTTTCCAGCTTTCCAACCTGGGAAGGTCTCTTTTGGGAGAAGGCATCCGGTTTTGAGGAGTCAATGAAGTATAAGAAGCTCACAAATGCTCAAAGATCTGGTCTAAACCAAATTCCTAACCGTAGGTTCACTCTGTGGTGGTCGCCCACAATTAATCGAGCCAATGTCTACGTGGGTTTCCAAGTGCAATTGGATCTAACTGGAATCTTTATGCATGGGAAGATTCCAACGTTGAAAATTTCACTCATTCAGATATTCCGTGCGCACTTGTGGCAGAAGATTCATGAAAGTGTTGTCATGGATCTCTGTCAGGTCTTGGATCAGGAGCTGGATGCATTGGAAATTGAAACTGTTCAAAAGGAAACAATCCATCCTAGAAAGAGTTACAAGATGAACAGTTCTTGTGCAGACATTCTCCTCTTTGCTGCCCATAGATGGCCAATGTCCAAGCCTAGTCTTGTGGCCGAGTCGAAGGATGTCTTTGATCAGAAGGCAAGCAACAAGTATTGGATCGATGTTCAGCTTCGATGGGGTGACTATGACTCTCATGATATTGAGCGATATACCCGGGCTAAATTTATGGACTACACAACAGACAACATGTCTATATATCCATCTCCAACTGGTAATTCCTCCTCTTGATTTTATTTTTTTACCCCTTTCTAGCTTTGCAGATGACTAATCTTTTTTTTTGTTTTTGAGTTCAGGGGTCATGATTGGGATTGATCTTGCATATAACTTGCACTCTGCTTTTGGTAACTGGTTTCCTGGGTCTAAGCCATTATTAGCTCAGGCGATGAATAAGATTATGAAGGTAACATATTTCTATACTAGCATTTTTTTCGGCTAAGTTACTGCTGATAGCCTCTGGTTTTGTGCTAATGGTCTGTTTTAATGCAGTCAAATCCAGCTTTATATGTTTTGAGAGAGCGTATTAGGAAAGGTTTGCAGCTGTACTCTTCTGAGCCTACAGAACCTTATTTGTCATCCCAGAACTATGGGGAGATCTTCAGCAATCAGATAATATGGTTTGTAGATGACACTAATGTGTATCGTGTCACAATTCACAAGACTTTTGAAGGAAATCTCACAACAAAGCCCATTAATGGTGCGATCTTCATATTCAATCCAAGGACCGGACAGCTATTTTTAAAGGTTGGTGATCTTTACATTAGTTTATTGCTTGAGCCAAACCTACTTCAATATAGGAGATTCTAAATTTGATTTGTCTGATATCTTGCAGGTCATCCATACTAGTGTATGGGCCGGCCAGAAGCGTCTTGGTCAGCTTGCCAAATGGAAGACAGCTGAAGAAGTTGCTGCTCTTGTTCGTTCTCTACCAGTTGAGGAGCAGCCAAAGCAAATTATCGTGACACGTAAAGGAATGCTTGATCCACTGGAGGTTCACTTACTAGATTTTCCAAACATAGTTATTAAGGGAAGTGAATTGCAACTCCCCTTCCAGGCATGCTTGAAGATAGAAAAATTTGGTGACTTAATTTTGAAAGCAACAGAGCCACAGATGGTGTTATTCAACATCTATGATGACTGGCTGAAGAGTATTTCTTCTTACACTGCATTCTCCCGACTCATTTTGATCCTACGTGCACTCCATGTGAACAATGAGAAGGCAAAGATGTTACTTAAGCCTGACAAAACCATCATCACTGAACCTCACCACATCTGGCCTTCTCTTACTGATGATCAGTGGATGAAGGTTGAAGTTGCTTTAAGAGATCTTATACTTTCAGACTATGCCAAGAAGAACAATGTAAATACATCAGCTCTAACACAATCTGAAATTAGAGACATTATACTTGGAGCTGAGATTACACCGCCTTCTCAACAAAGGCAACAGATAGCTGAAATAGAGAAACAGGTAATGTCTGTTTCCATGTGTGCTTTTGTCATTATTTGTTGTTTATGTGAAGCTGATGGCCAAGTGGATTTTTCAGGCTAAAGAGGCAAGCCAGCTTACAGCAGTCACAACAAGGACTACAAATGTGCATGGTGATGAACTTATTGTTACCACCACAAGTCCCTATGAGCAAGCTGCATTTGGTTCCAAGACAGATTGGCGTGTTAGGGCAATATCAGCGACAAATCTCTATCTCCGAGTGAATCATATATATGTTAATTCAGAGGACATTAAGGTATATTCTAGACTTATGTGCTATTAGGTTCTACGTAATACTTGCATTTGCTCAAGTTGGAGTCTGTGACTGCAGGAAACTGGATATACCTATATTATGCCAAAGAATATATTGAAGAAGTTCATCTGTATAGCAGATCTAAGAACACAAATTGCTGGCTACTTGTATGGTATAAGTCCACCAGATAATCCTCAGGTCAAGGAGATTCGCTGCATTGCTTTGCCACCACAATGGGGAACTCATCAACAAGTACACCTCCCGTCAGCTCTGCCTGATCATGATTTCCTCAATGATCTGGAGCCTTTGGGGTGGATGCATACACAACCAAATGAGCTTCCTCAGCTGTCACCGCAGGTTTGTCTACTCTCAGTCCTTGACTTATGATTTTAGTAGGTTGCATATGATTATCATGTCCTAACTGGCGCAAGCTGATTTTTATAGGATCTTACATCACATGCTCGGATTCTGGAGAACAACAAACAGTGGGATGGTGAGAAGTGTATCATTTTGACTTGCAGTTTTACTCCAGGATCATGCTCGTTAACTGCTTACAAGCTAACTCCAAGCGGGTATGAGTGGGGACGACTCAACAAGGATACTGGAAGCAATCCTCATGGTTACTTGCCTACTCACTATGAAAAGGTTCAGATGCTTCTAAGTGACCGCTTTTTCGGTTTCTACATGGTAAGTACAATACCTAACTCACGATTCTCACTGTATTGTTCTCCGTTTCATGTGACAAAGTTTAGTTTCTTATAATTTCTTGCTTAATGACTCTATTTTTGTTAAAACTTTCTGTTTCGTAGGTTCCTGACAATGGTCCATGGAATTACAACTTCATGGGAGTGAAGCATACAGCAAGCATGAAGTATGGCATGAAGCTGGGGTCTCCCCGAGAGTATTACCATGAGGACCACAGGCCTACACATTTCCTGGAATTCAGCAACCTCGAAGAGGGTGAGACGGCCGAGGGTGACAGGGAGGATACATTCACTTGAAGTGATTTTTTGTAACATTAATTTTCTTCTAAAATCTTTAGCCAATCCTATGAAATGAAAGCCAGTACTACTTGAAAAGTATGAAATGGTCTTTTTTGTTGTAATGGTAATGCCATCTTTGGGCATATGTATGTACTAGACTTTTAGCTGTAAATACCACAGCATGTTTTGGAATTGGAAGATTTCAAATAAATATGCTTTAACATTACAAAACCAAACTTGTAGAGTAATTAATATTCTGCAGCCAAACCTACCAAATTTGAACAAATTCAACTTGTGGCACTCATAAAACATGACTCAGCAACCATTGAACTATAAAAGACTCCGGACATATCTAATAAATTGACCGGCGAATTGGAGCTCAATCCCACAACAAATAACAATTTACAACTAACAATTACACAAAAGTCTTAGGAGTCATCTTGTCCAATCTCCTTCACTTCATGTTTCAAATCCTTCTCCGAGATAGAATCATAGCTATCTTCAGCAACTGGCCTGACATCATCATAATCAGCGACCTTTTGAGACTTGAACAATTCATCATTCTCTAGTTCAGCCAGCTTTTCCTTCGATTCTCCTTTAAGTAGGTCTACCACTTCAAGCATTGTGGGTCTTTTCTCAGGCTGATTTTGAGTGCATACAAGAGCCACAATTATGATTCTATTCAACTCTTCCTCCTCAAACTTCCCATTCAACCTTGGATCAGCAAGCTCAGACAACTTCCTCTCACAGAATAATGGCAAGGCCCAATCAACAATGATCCGCTTCGTTGCTGTGCTGAGCTTCTCTATGGGCTTCTTGCCACTAGCAAGCTCTAATAAGAGAATGCCAAAGCTAAAAACATCGCAGCTTTCTGATGCTTTCCCTAGCATGGCATACTCTGGGGCAAGATAGCCAAGGGTACCTTTAACTCTGGTGGTTACATGGGTTGCACCATCAGGTATTAGCTTAGCAAATCCAAAATCCGCAACCTGAGCCTGGAAATCAGAATCCAATAGAACATTGCTAGCTTTGATGTCTCTGTGAATAATATGTGGTGTTGCATGGTGGTGAAGATAGCTGGATGGATCAACCAAATTATGAAATTAGTAAATGTGCACTGCATCTTAAAATGTGAAGGCAAACAACAGTATGCTACTTACGCAATTCCTTCAGCAGAACCTATTGCAATATTCATTCGTCTCTTCCAGTCCAGGAGACATTCTGCTGAATGATGCCCATGAAGATGAGAAAGCAAACTCAAATTTGGCATGTAGTCATACACGATCAAACGTTCTTGCCCTTCAGCACAATAACCACGCAGACTAAGCAAATTCTTGTGTCTAACACGAGCTAGTATTTCAACCTCAACGGCAAATTCCATCTCAGCTTTGTTGCTCCAGACCTTTAACCTTTTAACTGCAATCTGCACATATCTCTCTTTTCATAATGACAATTGGGTTTATAACTGAGAATAAACATGTGCATGCACAATCTCAAGTTATGAATAGTAGTGCAAATTGAGAAACAACGGAGTATTTGGTACAGAAACTAAGAATGCTCTTAACGTGCCACACAAGCTTCCAATTTACTACAAGAATAAATTGTACTGCCTCCCTAACCCAACTCACGATCAACTTATATGCCTGTCCCCGATTGCATATTTTTCACTCTAATAATCAATGTTGCGGCTATCCTAACAGATTAAGCAAAGGATTCTTTGTTGATGACATCCAACAAGAAATCAGAAACTAGCAACAAGAATCAATTTACTTTATGTCCCAACTTTGTTGACTGTTACCTCTCATTTTGATAGTGATTGCAATACTTCTTTTGCAAGCATGTCAATGATAGGATTGCTGGGTGATTTCTATAGGACAATAAGGGAACAATGCTCTTAAATAATCCAAAATAATTCAGATTATGGCAGCCTAAACAAGTAAGACTAACCATTCAGTACTACAAATAACATGAACCATCTCAAAAGCCTATTCGTATCAGAGCTAAATAGTTCAAATTACCAAGCTTCAAGGATAAAAACACGGATGGAAATGCAGGGCTAACAAAAGAAAGGTAATTATTCACAAATCAGCTGAATTTTGCTAAAGAGTCTAAGGTTTAGATTGTTACTTGTGATCCATCCCATAGCTGACCCCAGTAAACACTGCCAAAACCCCCTTCTCCCAGCTTATTATCATAGTTAAAATTGTTTGTTGCTGCATGTAATTCCTTCAAGGAGAAAATCCGCCATGTAGGCTGCTTCTTCCCTTGCTCTTTCCTGCACAATCATATGATCATCATATAGATTTACATTTTAAAAAGCGCATTTAACTGTAAATCACAGGAATGAATCGTTAAGTTCATGAGTCAAAAGATATGATAGGTTCTAGCATGTAGACCAAAATCCTTTCTTTTTCTCTTGGATAATGTGAGAAACAGAATCATTTCATGCTAATGAAGCAAGATCCTACACCTTTAAGCAACGAGGATTTAAGGAAGACCTTTAACAAATTCCATGATATTATCAATATCTGAACCACAAATGTCATCAAGTGAATTTTCATCACAGCAGCGCATGATCTCCCAAAGTAACTAAATAAATTGCCCCCACAACACAAATTGATATGAACATCACAAACAACCTAACTCGAATTCAAATTCAAAACCCATACAAATTCCCTGAAAAGAAAAGCACAAGTATTGCAAACTCCGGAGATGAACGAATCATTGAACGAAACTCAATATATCAAGCAAACAAAGCAATAGTACAAAAGAAACCAAATCAGAAAGATTTAAGCACGACAGCAATCGTACCGATCCGAACACTTTCCACAGCAGAAGATAGAAGCAAACGCCATATCCAGCTTCATCAACTAAAACCCACCTCTCTAATTTCTTGTTCCTGTCTCTATCTCACTCTAATCGCAAATCGACTTTTTTCTTCTCCTATATTTCTGTCTACCTCCTTATTTGCTTAAAAAGGTCCCAACTTTACCACTATCTCTTGCTTGCAGTTGCTGTTACAGCCAGTGGGAGCTCAAAAAAAACGCAGAGAATAAACGTGAAGATGCTTTTGCTGATGAAGTAACGAAAAATGTAAGCTTTTGTTGACTAAACTTGAAACAGACATTTCTTTGATAGTTACTCTGCCTGCTCTTATGCAAATGCTTTAGCTTTTTGGTAGTTTTTGAAAACTGAGATAGAAGCTTTCTAGAGAGAAAGATTGTGAATCAAGTCTTGTTGCACAGATGGCTCTTCTTTGCTTCAATTTGTTGGTTTTGTAACTTTTGGGAGATAGCTGTTTTCAAGTTTTCAAATCAAACCCATGTAGTGGGACCCATCTCATGACAAGCAATTTTATTTATTTTAACATTTTCCTATAAATAAAGAAGAAAGATGATGGCTTCAAATGTTAATGGCAATCATGTTAGGTTGGATAAGCTCAGCTCTTATGTTCTGATTTTTCTAATGAATTTGGATATTTACATGTTAAGTACTCCAAACTTATCTTTTCTAATCGAGTCCCTCTCACTTTTTATATCTTTTACTTTCAATCCTTCAATTTCTTTTTAATTTATGCTGGTTGGAATCCTTTTTTGGGCCATCTTCTTCTTTTCTTCTTAATGATTTTACTTTATTAGATAAGGCAATTTTTCATTTTGAACTGATAAAAACCTCATATTGTTATTTTCCTTTTTGAATTAAGAAAGAAAAATTATTTTTTACAATTTAAATTGTCACTTCAAGTTGGTGCTGAGTAGAAACAAACTTAATACCAATATTTGAGAAACTTATTTTTAGGAGAGATCGAAAGAAAAATTATTTTTTACAATTTAAATTGTCACTTCGAGTTGGTGCTGAGTAGAAACAAACTTAATACCAATATTAAACCTATTTTTACGATAGATCCACATTATGGGCGTAGTGATGAAATATATTCGTAAGTTTTGATATCACACTTTAACCCAAATTTTTAGGTATTAGGTTTATGGATCCTTTCCAGTTATATGTCCTTCACTAGTTCTATCTCTTTTCAATGTGGGATTCCTACTCATACTTGACTTCCCAACAATGTCTCCCTCAAGTGTGAATTTCCACATTGAGCTTGGGCTCCCTCTTGAGCGAAAGCCTTTTTGCTTAGCAGTTTGAGTATATGGCATCACCAAGAACCCTTCTATTCTACTAATCTGGGCCCACCCAGAGTCTCTTTACTCTTCTTCGTGGGGAAGCAACCACGAGATCCGATTACCATCTTTATGCTTGTTCCTTGCTGAACTATCAGCTCTGATACCACTTATTGGAAGGGAAGAGCCTATTTTTATAGGAGATCTACATCATGAGCCTAATGATGAAACATATTCATGGGCTTTGACACTACATTTTAACCCAAAACTTAAGGTATTAGATTTATGAGTCCTTTCCACTTATACGTTCTTCATTAGTTTCATCTCTTTTTAATGCAAGATTCCTACTCATACTTGACATCCCAACAGTCTTTCCCTTAAGTGTGAATTTTCACATTGAGCTTGGGCTCCCTCTTGAAGGAAAGCCTTTTTGCTTAGCAATTTGAGTATATATATGGCGTCACCAAGAGCCCTTCTACTCTACTGATCTGGGTTCATCAGGAGTTTCCTTATTCTTCTTCATGGGGAAGCAACCACGAGATCCGATTACCATCTTCATACTCGTTCCTTGCCGAACTATCGACTCTGATACTACTTGTTGGAAGTGAAGAGCCTACTTTCATGGGAGATCTACATTATAGGCCTAATAATGAAACACACTCATGGGCTTTGACACTACACTTTAACCTAAACCTTAAAGCATTAGGTTTATGGGTCATTTCCACTTATATGTCCTTCATTAGTTCTATCTCTTTTCAATGTGAAATTTCTACTCACACTTGACATGCCAACACTTTTAAATCAAATGCTTCAAATAGCATAACCAAAATTAACTAAGACATTTGCATATACGCTCCCTTCTCAAAGTATAGGGATAGTACAAATCCAACTGCTAATACTAATGATTCAAAAATTGAATCGGTTCGATTAATTTAATAGTCAAAATTTTGAACCAACTAATTTTTTAGTACGATTTTTAACTTTTTAATTTGATTTGTTTAATAATTTTTGTTGATAAAAATTAATGAGTTTATTGATGCTGTTCACAACTCAGGTACTATCAATTAAACTATTGGTATTGGTATGTCACAATATACGGATTAAAAAAATCCGATGACTGCTCATAAGAAAATGATCATATATTTGATTGGTATGAAATGGCAATATTAATTATAAGTTGGTTGAAGTCTAGAATTTCTATAAGCTTTGTTTTTCTATGAGCATATTCGAAAATTCCATTTTGATTTTTTAAATATAATAAAATAACATTATCTTTATTAATAATTTCATATCACTTTGAACTAAATTTGAAATTTTGAAAACAATCAAAATTTTAATTAAAACATGTTATAAAAGATAGAAATAATATGGTGTGCCACTAATTGTTAATGCATCACTTAATTGTTAGTACACCAAATGCACCACTTAATAGTTAGTGTACCACTCCTATTATCATAATAGTATTTTATTA
>JAOSBK010000005.1:5798666-5821581 GCA_027568895.1 Erythroxylum shatona | reverse complement strand
GTGTCGTAGAAATCAAACCTTGCGTATCCTTTATTTCCTTGTTTGTTGAATTCCAAAGATCCATCTTTCTCATTCCTTTAGGTCGAAAACACACCAAACCAAAACCTCATCGGAAATATCATCAAATCGTCGTCAATCTTTCCGCGGTGCGCGCATTAATTGGTCAATTGGATGAGGATGCAGATGAAATCTATCAAGAAATTGGATTGGAGTTCAATAACAAAGGCATTCTAGTAGAAGATGCAAATATATCATCATTTCATAAGAGAGATGTCGATCCCAACATATTTCAAGTCCAAGCCCATCTTATCTTACAAATAGATGAAGACTATACTCAGGATGACTTAAATGACAATGATGATACTTTGCTCGAATATATTTGTGATGAAGAATCCAATGATAATGTACTTAATGATGATGATTTTCAAAATCTTGATCATAATGATTGAATGTAAATAAATTATTTGTATTGTTTGAAATGTTATGTTCATAATTGCCTTATGTTGTTGATATTCTACTTATGTTAATTTACGATGACTAGATACATATTTTTAATGTTTCACTTATGTTTATACGGAATTTTATGTCGAATGTTTAGTATTTGACTACTGATCTCCTCATATTCATGTGGAATATTGATGTTTAAGTTAAGGTTATACGTTATCTTCATATTTCGTTTTAGTTATTCAATCAGCACCTGGCAGAAACAAGGGAAAGAGGGTGGCAATGACCGAAGAAGTTCCTCCCCTATAATAACCAACTCAATTCGACCCCATCATTCAACAACCAACAATTGCATCCTCGAATGAAGACAGTCAGCAACAACCTTTACCAACATCGTCTATTAGTGCTGAGGGATCTTCAGGTCTATTATTGTTAACCAAACATATTTATATTAATGCTGAAATTACTCATTACATGCTTAATATATTTTTCTTAATATGATTTTTTTGTTTTCAGGTTCCAATAATGTCATTAGAAAATGAGGTAGAGGTATCACAAAAGGAGCCGAGTTGCAACGGATGAATGCTGCAATGAAAAATAAGTTGTTTGTGACTATTGACCCCACACAACGTCGCCCTCTGGATAATATCCAATTTGCAAAATTGTCCAGTGAGTTAGGCGTTGTTGTGAGGAATGAATTTCCTTGCCTTCAGCATGTCGGGCAGTTGAATGAAGACAACTTGCTCTAAAATGCTCTGGACAAAGTTTCGGTAATACTTCAATTCATTTGATTATATGTATTGCAACTTTACTTACCAAAAATAGTAACTTATCTTATACGTGATATCGACAAGCCTAAGGTTTCAAGCTGTGTTAGTTCACTATTGAAACAAACGGCAAATGATCATCGATATAGACTTCGTAAATATTACCAGTCTTTCCCTTCCGATGAAGATGTAAGGAGACATGTTCCAGAATGGGTCACTCCAGAAAATTGGAGTGAAATGTGTAATTATTGAGTCTCTTGCGAAGGTTCAAATTTGTTTTATTTCTCTTCATATTTTCTTCCATTAATTTTATTTATAAATTTTATGACTACTTCTCTTAATTTAGGAAAAGTATGAGAAAGCCAAGGTGAACAGTGCTAAAATGAAGACTCCTCATAACACCAAGTCCAAATCATTTGTTGTTGTCCGACAAAAATTTGTAAATGTAACGTTTTCAACTTATTATTCTATTTCTAAATACAATAAATTATGTTATCTTCTAATTTTTTAAATTCATATAATAAGGCCAAACTCAACTCCAAGGACAAAGAGTCTGATAGGATCACACTGCACAAGTTAACACACTACAAGGAAGGTGAAGGCTGGATGTCTGAAGAGACATAAAGTAATTATGTATGTACAAAAAATTAATATTACAGTTTATTTTTTAAGTAATACTAAGTAATAATTTTTTACTTAACTCGATCTTGTACTTCAAATTGTAGGATAAGATGCAGGAGTTGTTGCAGATATCATTGTCTCAGGGGAATCAACCCAATGTTGATGACATTTGCAACAATGTTCTTGGTATAAGATCGGGGTATATCAAAGGTCTTGGGTATGACCCTAAGCCTGTTGGTGCATCTTCGTCACGACCAGCATATGTCACGGCGCTTCAAGAGGAGAACCAGTCACTGAAGACTAAGCTACAATGTACAGAAGAGAAGTTAGATCGTAATGTAAAAGAAGTGAATAAGCTTAAAAAGATAGTCAAACAATTACTTAGCTTAAACTATGTGAGTAGTAGTGACGATGAGGAGTGATTGTTTGTTTATAAATTTTGTTCCAATTCTGTAATTAACTTGTACTTATTTTTTTATAAAATACATTCCTTTTTAATGTTTATTTTATTTCAATTTATTATTATTTTAAAAATATGTCACCAACATTAATTATAAAATGTAACTATTTTATATTTCAAATTGTCTTAAAATTTGTAATAAATTAAATTAAATTTGTTTTTAACAATTATAATAAAATTTATTTTTAAAAATAAATGTTTGTTACTAAAAAATATTAGTTATCAAAACAAAATCGTTACAAAATGTTATTACCTATGTTTACAACAAAGTTTCTAAAAACATTTACCTACAACAAGCAATTAGTAACTAAAACTATTCTGCTACAAAAATAAAATCGTTAGTAAAAATAATTACCTACAATTACAATTTCGTAAGTAAGAATCTTTATCTACGAAACATATACGTCGCAAAATCTTATGTACAACATTTTTGGTTCTCGTTGGTTATATGTTTTACCGACGAGTATATTGTGTATCCAAAACCATTCTACAACGATTTCAAAAAAATTTCACGGATATTATTTTGTTACCCAGATTCAGCAACCATAGGGCAACGATTGTTTTTCATCACAAATTATTATTTCACACAATTTTTTAATATTTAGCGACGCTTGAATTCATCGCCAATAAGCTTATCTGTTGTAGTGTCATAAGAAGTTGCTTCTTCCTACTTTATTTGACTTATGTGCTCTACACTCTTCTTACGTGGTATTGTACGATTGGAGGAGGAGATTTCCTTATCTGTGTGGCTCACCTATAATTGAATCCTGGCTGCATTTTACATGTCAGTTAGTTTTTGTTGGAGTTATCGAGTAAAGACTAAGGTATCGCTCTGTATCTCTCGAGACTATAAAATTATCATTTCCTTTGTATTGTCCTTTGTATTGTTGTATTGGAATACCATTTTAATAATTGAAAGTTGTTATAAAAGATAGAAATAATATGGTATGCCACTAATTGTTAATGCACCACTTAATTGTTAGTACACCAAATGCACCACTTAATTGTTAGTGTACCACTCCTATTATCATAATAGTATTTTATTAGAAATTTTGTACTATAAATAGAAGGGTTAACTTGATGTAAGTGATCCCAATAGATAAGAAGAATTATCCTCTTTCAAATATTCTTAAGTTTTAGTTTTGGTTTTATAACAAAACAAATTTTATTCGTTAGTTTTTGATTTAATCTGATTAGGACTAAGCTGTTTCGTCCATTCTAATTACTTGCTTCAATCAATCTTCCATTAACATGATTTTGATCGGTTTATAATGCTTATAGTGATTGATGATAAGTGACACAAATGAAGCATATGCTAAGTTCAGTTACACAGACATATTATAGTTAATGAATGGCTCCTCTCCAAGTAAGGAACAATCTTCAATGTGATGTTGGCAAGAACAAGTTGCATACTACGTAACAAAATTAAATACCAAACATACAGAGTGACTGTGATGAAGCAGTTGAGTTGTCAATAACCTCTTTATACAAGAAGTTATAAAGAAAGAACAAAAAAGAAAAAGAAAGGGTCCAACACAAGCATTGTTTGATGCACTTGGAAGTGTTACAACTAAAAAATTTATTATAAAAACAGTAATATATAAACTTCAATTTAACTTCCGTAAGTTAAATAAATTAAGGCGGACAGTGTGAGGAGTACAGTTTGAGGCTTTGGCCCAAGATATTGTAAGAAAAATAGAGTTTAACGATAAAAATTATCGACAAAATTTGTACACATTTCGTCGGTAAGCTTATTTAGCGACATAATTTATAAACAGAAAAAGACGTCGGAGATATGACCATACGTAAATTTACTGATAGAAATTTTTTATACCGTCGATAAATTTACCAACGGAACGAAGAATGCGATCTTAAATACTATATTATATTTTAATCATATTCTTTTTTGTCACGTCCTAGTCTGTCATGACTTGGTATACTTTTTCCAGTAAATTAGTTATTCTTTTTATAGTTAATATAGTAACAGGAAACTAAGACAAATTCTGTTGATTTTTATAAACTGGTGACGGGTTGCATCTTCAGGTTCAGAAGTGGACATTACTGTGTAGGATTAGCATAATGACAAAACAAACGTTGGTATTCCAACCCACTAATATGATAAATAAATTTCTACCCAATATAGGCTTTAACATTAACAACTCAAATTAGATTATGCCATCGTTATTTTAAGGTTAAATTTCATAATTCTAGTTACAATTTGAGCATAAAACTTACATTGTTTGTAAGACATGGTCTTGTTTCATCATCTAGCTAGAATGCTCATTCATTATGAATAGTGATAGCAACACATAAATTCGAACTAATGATTTAGATTTATCTTCTAAAAAGTTCAGCTTAATTTAACTTTTTAAAAAATTAATTTAAATTATTTTAGTCTATTGATTTATGTTGGACTAATTGATTTTTTATATTATATTAATCGAATTTAAAAAATTTATTTAGGATGCTTGATCAAATTCATGTACCCAAATTGGAGTTTTAATTTGATAGAATTCGTATGCATAAATTCAAGTTTTAGTTGGTACAATCAAATTAGCCTTGTCTCCTTAATTTTGGATGGTCTCGATTTTGCTTCGGTGCCTGATTATAAGAGTAAAATTTGTATTTTTTTTAAATTTTAGAGATATAATATAAACATCAATATCATATTTATTTACTAAAACTAGTTATTAATTATTGAATACAGAAGTAGAAAGACATTAAAAGTAGTAAAGTAATGACAGAGATATGCTAATATATCCGTTAGTTAAATTTCAAATTTGCATCGTTTTTACTCGATTTGTGTCCATACAACAAAAAAGGAATCGCTCAACAATCTCTATCTTAGTTTAATAAGATCAATGAATTTTCAATGTACTCTATTATATTTATTCTAATTAATTATTTCAGAAGCGTGAAAGAAAGTCCTGAGATTTAACACTAAGAAACGAAAGAAGGGAAATTCAAGATTAGCATTAAAATCAAGTTTAGCAGGAGTTAGTGTAATTTTTGTTTCCCAATCCATTGTTTTAGTTAGTATATGTTCAATCTCAAGGAATTGTAACATGGTCCAAATTCTTTTTGGGACAGGATCATCTGTCTAATTTTACGGTATCTTATTCTGTTCCATGAATTTTAGCCATTCATTTATGCGGGTTCCATGTGGAGCCCTTATAAATGAATGGTTGAAATTCATGAGACAGAATAAGATACCATAAAATTTGAATGAGAATCTGGACTCCTAAAACTAACTTGTTCTATAAAATTCTGCATACATTATGCCATGAAAGGTTCTATTGCATGTGTTCCCAGTTTCAACTACAGCAGTAACTGTAATCTGACAAGAAGATCATAACTGTCAAACATTAACAAAATCGAATTATTCGAAAATGTCATGATAATCTATATATTATATGCTTTTTCCTTTTTGTTAAGAGCTGTCAGAATCAAATTCCTTCTTTTCTGTTGCATTCTCTGCTTTCTATCTCTTCTTTTTTGTGTTACATAGTTTCATATAAATATTGGGAAGGAACTTGTTGGACAGTCCACAAATGTTACAGAGAAATTGTAGGAGATAATATTGGTCAATAGCAAAGCCAAGCATATATGTATATGTATTAAAGTGGAAAACATTGAAATTCCTTGAACAGCAATCTGCAAAGCTATAACCAATCCTTATACGATCTTCAAAGAGTCAGTTCAGAATCACATCTCCAACCTCATCTTCAATGTTCCTAGCAAGAGGGAATACTGTTGTCTTTCGCCATGGACACAATCCTTAAACTACATATGTACAACCACATTTTTTGCTGCATTTCCTTCCTTTGATCATCTAATGATTGTACACCGTGCATGGTGGAACTGCTAAGTCCCAAGGTTAGAGAAACCCTGAAACATTGGGGAGAATATCAATATGCTTGAAATTTTAAACTCCCGTTGATATGTGTCATCGCATGATAAGGCAAACCAGTGCCTACCCCTCTTTAAACAAGACCGAGTTTACTTGATCTTGTTTCCAGCATCTTGTGCCAGGTTCAGGAGACTGTGACAGAAGCCTTCGGTCGAAGGCCACAAGGCCGACTGGAGTAGATGGACAAAGAGTTTAACCGGCCTCGTTGAAGTTACACAAGACATGAATTGCCATAAGCAACGATCTGTGTTTCTTTCAAACAACCCTTCAACTTGGATTTTCTGATGGAACAAAGAATGATGCTTCAGAGCAAGAAGATGAATAAGAATCATTGGAAGGGCACAATGAGTTCGTAGATGGCTTACTGCGATGAAGATGTGAAGTTTCAACACAACACAGGGCTATTTATAATTTGGATTGTCAACATTTGCTTTAAATGCTTTAATGCTTGCATCTATTTCTTGAGATTTTCATTAAATTTGTAAATGAATGCTTGCACAAAGAAGTATTAATTAGCATTAATTATGGAAGTTGAATTAGGAAGAATGATTATATTCTTATCCCATTTTCTTTTATAACTTAATTAGGTGACATTAATGCTTTATGGTTCTTTGATTTTACAAGTAAAATTCTTAAACTTGTCTCCCTACAAGTACATTAATTGGTTTTTATTGCAATTACTTGTAAGTGAAATGCATAACCAGCTATAGGACAGGTGTACTGGGGCTAGTGATTCTGCAGTATAACTGTTTACTAAAAATTCTGCAGAGATTGTTTCTTGGATTCAAAAGGTGGAACGCCCAACTTATGCCTCCCCCACACTCCGGCTCGATATTGTGTTAGGGAGGTAAATTACGGTTTGATCCCAGTCAGCTTTTTAGAAAGATAGCCCAGTGCTCGGTGCCCACAAGGAGTCACTATATTGGATGAGCTTCTACACTACCGCTGTCGAGACTCAAACCCGCTGCAGAGATTGTTTCTGAATTAATAGAGTGAGCGTAAAAATATCTTGTCACCTGACAGCTATTGTTACCTAACCTAATCTATGACTTATTGTTCATGCCTTAAATTGTTTTCGTTGCTGTCATCACCTCTTCTGCTTTATCTCCACCCAAGTTAGCTTATACAAAAATAAGGAATTTGATGATGGAAAAGTTCGAGTCCGAAGGGACCAAAGTAAGTACAATGAGTTTTGAATACAGGGTTGCTCAACTTACTATTCATGTTGAAAAATACCATAGGCTTATTCGGGTAAATTTCGAGTAAAGAAAATTCAAACTCATAATTATACCTAAAATTTGAATAAATTTATGCTTGAATCTATTTATTTAAACTGAATTGAATTTAAATTATATTTCAACTCATAATTAATGTTATATCTCTAACTTGTTTTCCAGAAAAGACTGAACTTGTTTAGTTAATGCCTATGAATTTGACATGTAATCACTTTATAGTTAGAATCTTATTTCATGTTGGAGAAATTAGAAAGGAAGAACATAAATGAAATTTAGTAGGAAGTCCAACACATACAGCTGATGGTTCTTTGGACCTTTAATGCCTCGAGCCTTGCAGGTATCTTCTGAGGTTGAATGTTAAGTATGACCTTTTTCAAAACTTTTCCTCCTTGAATTTCCTATTCAACCTTGGATCAGCTAGTTCAGAAACTTCTTTTGGCAAACCAATTGCAGAATTAAACATCATAACCATGTTCCAAAAGGAAACCAAAAACTGATATCTCCTCTTCTGTGGTCCTACTTACTTGGAAATCTTCCGCTCTTTTTTTTCTTCTCTCTTTTTTGGCTGATATTGTTCATGTGAGCTAATGTGACAAAGAAATTGATACAAAAGCCAAGGCTAAAGAACCCGAAACTCTTTAACACACTTTGGATAGAATATGAACAATACGAAATCTCTAATCCTAATGAACTCTTAATCAATTATATGAAAAGAAACACATATAATAAGGTTAATTTGAAAATAAAAATAGAAATTCGCCACAAGTGTTTATCTTGGTAAGAATTATATAATTGATGCAATAGAAGAAGACGAGAAATCTTTCCTTATATAATTAGTTAGTCAACCAATCTAACCCTAAACAATGTTTATTAGATGTGTTTATACTCCTTAAAAAAAAAGAAACTCTAACTACGAAAAAGGCCTTTAAACATGATCTTTTACCAAAACAATTAAAGCCTAAATTAATATTTCTAAAATAAAACTCATTAAACCTAAAAGATTTAAGCAAACCCAAGACATAAGTACTGGGCTACCAAAGTTATGCTCTTAATGTAAAAATAATTAATTAAATAGAAAAAGTCTTCTTACACATTCCGCTCAACTTGATTAGTTAAAATGTCATTGATTCTCATTATCTCTTGAAATTCTATGTCATTTACAATTTGATTCATGTAAAATTGAAGCGTTTCTTTGAGCTTCATCTTATAATTGATTCTTTCGGCATTACTAACTTATCTTTAATTTTATATTTCTTACAAAATACCATGGTCGTGCTCATGTTAGAAAGGATGGAAAATTGGATTGTAATATAATTTTAACAAAACTATATCCATTATAATTACTTGCCCCTATTTCTTACCTTACAATATTAAACACAAAACGAACATAACAAATGCTGTTTGTAGACATGAAGCTTGGCGATCGGCACCGGAAGACTTGTTTTCTGTACTTGGCAATGTCATAGCATCGAGAGTTGTAGATAGATGATGAACTGTACTCTTCGTTGAACCGGCTAAAGGTGGGTTGCATGGACTTATGCCCGAGTCGAACGACACATCTGAACCATCTTCTAAGCCACTATCAGCACCATAACATAATCCTGAATTGTCTTGTAATTTAAGTTTTCTTCTCATCTTCCAAACCATGTCTCTGCTAAATGGAACTGGCCCTGTTAAATGATTGTCATTTAGCTTCAGCTCCCCAAGATTTTTCAAGTTCTTGAAGTTTATGGGTATCGAACCGTTCAAGTGGTTCCCATCAAGATAAACAACTCGAAGATTTGTCAACCTGCCGAGTGACTCCGGGATTGAGCCTTGTAGATTCATGTTTGAGAGAACCAAGATCATTAGACTCTTCATACCATCAAATTCATCACTAGCAAGTGCTTTGGCCCATAATGGATTTCCTTTAAGAATCAATGCTTGGAGAGAATTCAAGCTTCGAATTGACATTGGAAATGGCCCTGAAAAACGATTATAACTCAAGTCTACGAGAATAAGCTCTTTTAAAGTACCAATCGTCTCAGGAATCGAACCAACAAGACGGTTGCGACTAAGATCCAATTTGATTAGTGAGTCACACGAGCCGATTGTAGATGGTATTGAACCAGACAGTAGATTTTGGCTCAAGTCCAGGACGCTTAGTGATGGAAAACTTAAACTAGGTATAGAACCGGTTAGCTTATTTCCGCTCAAGTCTAATGACCTTAGACCGGTCAACCGGCTCAATTGAAACGGAATTGCGCCGTTGAGATTGTTTCTGTGAAGATCAAGAACTTTTAAACGGGTGAGATTGCCCAATTCTATCGGGATAGGACCCACATGCCCATTTTCCCTAAGAATAAGAGTCTGAAGACTTGGGCCTAACTGCCCCAAAAAAGAAGGAATGGGCTGTGGGTTATAACTAAAACATCGGTAAAAAAACAGTGTCCTAATATGAGGAAGCTTAGTAATGGACTTGGAAATGTAAGACCTTGTTGGGTCACAAGTGGGGAAGGCGGTGTCATCAGACAACGCCCCGAACGATAGTGAAACAATGTGGTATACGTTGTCCTTGTCCGGCATGCACTCAATACCATGCCACCGGCCACGACAAATGTCCGGTATGTCAGTGGCCCAATCGTTTCCAGTGGCGCGCATTATGTCGTAGACGGCTTCTTGCTCGCGACCATCGGTTCTCGCCCCAATCTTGTTCATGGAAAGCCCTGTTTGCGGACCGTCAATTAGGGCCGACTGGTTGCCAGAGTCTGGAATTAAGACCGTGTAAGGCTTGGTAAGTGGTAGAAGAGGCAGGAAAAGGAGTGTGAGGGTAGTGTAGAAAAATGAAGCCATGTTGAGAAAGTGTTATGAGGAGTGCAAGTATGGGGGACTTTGGGGTTTAAGTAAAGAGGGTAGAGTAGGGAGTGTGAGAGAGATGGTCCAGGTGGGTCAGTGACATATTAAATGGATAAGATGCAGGTTGGTGCATGGAATGATAGAAAAGTATTTATGGGTTCACGAGAATGGGAGGAACAGAAATAAATACAACCGAAACTTTGAGCATTAATGTCCTTCACGGGAATTTCCCTCAGCTTCTGATCTGAGAAGCTAGGCTTCACAAATGATACGATTTATGATGATATGTCTGGCCGAAAGGTCGGTCCGTTTAAAATTTTTAAACTTATTTAAATCCTAAATAAATTTTGAGTTCGAACCCATTTATCTAAACTCAACTTAGACTGTAGGAGTTTGGATTCATGTCATCCCATTATCAATCCAAATGTTTATGGTAAACGATTCTATAATTTATCACATTTGCTCTATTTAACACGCATTTAGAAGCACATTTCACACAAATAATCATTACCCTGATGAGATTATGCAATGTGATTAACTCATATAAGATGGAAAATTGAAATGGGACTAGAGGTTGGCAGGTGATTTTAGTTGGGAATAATAGCAATATTGATCTAAATGATCATGTGCATGGTTAATCATAGCTCAATTTTTTTTTTAATCTTCATTTCTTAGGATACATGTAGCCGTAGACTTAGATGGCCATAGTGGATCGTCATTAGGTTCATGCATATATAACAGAAGCACCTTAAATCAAATAAAAGAAACTGTAGATATAGTTAAGTAGTTTTTTGAAACTTATACCTCTGTCATTAAAGGTGGTCGAGTTGGTAGAGTGAAGGGACATAGGATTAAAAAGGTTTGTGTTTGATTTCTCCTACTTACGCTCTCTTATTGTAACAGAGCTTGTTTAGTGTGGAATATCCAGTTGACGTGATTTGTAAGTTATTGTGTCAATTCAAAAATTTACCCAGTGCGCATCTAAAGGGTAATGGCTGCAAGTTCTTCCGTTTCCGAAAAAAACTTGTACACCTCTATGTAAAAAAAATCATATATGAATATAAGGGTATTAGAAATTATTTGTTTTGTTAATAGATACCTTTTCTAATCCAAATTTTACCTTCGAGTGAATTACAAATTATCCATCAAATCTATTGACAGTTATAAGAAGTTAGTTTTCAAACCCAGTTCAATCATTTTACACATTTCTGAATAGCAATCTGATCTATTTCTTTTCTTGGTTAAAGTTTAGAAGTGACATTTCGAAGAAGAAGTTTCATTCCCTCCAATTATCAACATGTTATCCTTTGGCTTTCAAGAGGTGGGATAATTGGTAGGACTTGTTCCTGTGTTAAATAAAATCATTTAACAACTTATCTATATTGTAACGTGCTAAAACTCAACTTGAACTCTCGTACCATTAGTTTTGCTTACGAAAATTGAGCAAGCCCTAGTATTTTCCGAGTCCAACATATTAGCATGGCCATGGCACTGCATATATAGAAAGGGAAATATAACTAGTTCAGGATAGCCATAAACATTTGGAATCCCTCAATCAAGGATTAAAAAGAATAATCAATTTTCCAACAACAACGATAATCGTTAACATCCAAGAAGAATATATCCAAAAGTAAGAGATCATCTGTATCTTTTACTCTCTATCTACCTAATTCTATAAGTATTTATCCATCTAATAAATAGGATCCACAGAAATTGAATGAATGGATGCTCATAAAGTACAGAATAATGACAACAAATGATCTGTGCCCACAAAAACCATTCAATAGGGAAAATATTCTAAAAGTCTCATTTCAGTTCCAATTTAAGACCTTTAATTAACCATTTTCGACAGTGAATAATAAAGATTTTTCAATTCCAAATAAAACGTAGAAAAGAAGAGAGATCAAAAGAGAATATCTCTATTAGATTTTAGAACTAGAAACTAACTAAGAAATAGAATAAGAAAGAGAAAATGCAAGAGGTAATTTATTGATTGGTTACACTTTATATTGACGCTAAAGGCTTAAATATACAGGAAATGAAATAACAAACTCAGGGGTCATTTAGTTTTACTTCTGTTTTTCTGTTGTAGTTTTCAATTTCTATTTTTAATTTTTTGTTTCTATTTTTCTTTCAAATAAAAACAAAACCCTGTTTAGTTGTTAACGTTAATGTAGTTGTATTTTATCACTGATAATAATTACATTTTAGATAAAACTTCAAGATAAATTATTTCTAATTAAATAAATTTATTTAATCTCTTATATAATATTTATTAACATATTATTAATAAACTTATGATATTTTAATAAATAAATAATTTAAAAATTAAATAAATTAATATTTATTTGAAATATATTTTAATTACTAAATCAAAATTTTTGAATATTTATATATAATTTAATTATAAAAATTAATTAAAATTAAATTATTCATAATTTATTGATAATTAATTTTAATTCATTAAATATATAAATATAATGTTACATTAAATTATTCATAATTTTATTAAAATTAAATAATTAAATAATATACATTTAAATGATAATAAATCATATTATGAAAAACAAAAATAGAAAACAAAAATCTATTTTTTATTATTTTCATAATTTTTGAAAACTGGAAGAAACCAAAACCAAAAACAGAAACTAAAAATTCAAATAAACAAGATTTTTTTATTAAATTTGAAAACAAAAATAGAAAACCAAAAATAAAATGGAAACAAACACCCTACTAATATCTTTGTAAAGATTAACCAAATAAATAAAAAATTTAAAACTTTAAATTCTAACAAATAACAACTCTAATCTTATCTTTACTATTCTATGATCTTACTACTATCAAATTTTATCTTTAAACAAATACCACATTTTTAACAATTTTGAATTATTCTCCAACATTCCCTCTTTATTCAAATTTGTAAGACTTCTAGAATATGATGATGTACTTCTGAGTATCTTTCAATTATTGGAGTATATCTCTCCATAATTCTTTTTTTGAGCACTTATCTCCAATATTCTCAATAGAGCACTTTTCTCTATTCTTTAATATGAACACTTCTCCCATCACTTATCTTCAGGGACGGAGCTATGTTCATGGGGAGGGGGGCCATGGCCCCCCCTTTCAAAAATTTTTTTTTTAAAAATTACTTATATAATTAAAATTTTTAAAATTATAAATATTAGTGACCCCCTTATATTTAAGTGACCCCTTAGATGTTGACCTCCGGCCTCCCCTTAGAGTTGAGTCTGGCTCCGTTACTGCTTATCTTCATAGATCACTTCTCTCTATGATGCATCTTGGTGCACTTCTCATCAACTAGAAGAGGTCATTTTCTTCAATCACTTAAATTGTATTTACTTATTCTTCATTGTTAAACTTGCAATTCCTTTTCAAGTGTCCAAATCGGTTACATCTAAAGCATCAAGACTTCCCTTTATGCCAGTAATCTTTCTCTTCATGACCAAATTTCTCACAATGGCTACATTAAGGAATGTTTTCTTTCTTCTTTGCTGCCTATACGTTTGCTAGATAAGCTTCTTCTACTATCTTTTCACTTTCTTAGTTTCTCATTGCCCTTCTTTGCTCTTGAACTTCCAAGTCATTAATCACTTATAAGTCCCTCAAGATCTTTGAGAGCTCTGATACCATGTTAGATTTTATAATCAGAAACTAAAAAATATAATAAAAAAGAAATAATGCGAAGAGGCAATTAATTGATTGATTACACATAATGTAAAGAGGCAATTTATTGATTGATTATACTTTATATTAACGACGAAGGCCTAAATATATAGTTAATGAAATATCAAACTTAACAAATAGATCAATAAAGATTAACCAAATAAATAAAAAATTTAAAAATTTAAATTCTAATAGATAACAATTTTAATCTTTATCTTTATTAATCTTAAATTTTATCTTCAAGCAAAGACCATATTTTTTACAACTTTAAATCTTTTTCTAACCAAGTTGTGTTTTACTTACCTATATTTTTTTTGGGAAATTTTATTTCAACATCTCGAGTGAAAATTGATAAAAACGACTATTGACTATTTATCGTCACATCATAGAATTTTTTTAATGCATTTTACTTTAATTTAACTTTAGACTTTCTAGCTATGGCAACGATATGAATATCGTTCCGTTCCGGCCAAAAATCGGAACAGAACAGTCACCATTGGTACCGGCCAAAAATACCGGTCGGTACCGATGGTTTTCGGTTGGTACCGATCGGTATCGGCAGTACCGGATTGTACCGGTCTGGTACCGTAAAATTTCAAAACCCTAGGGACCTAATAGCAATTTTGGAAAATATTTAACCTAAAATATCCTAACTTCGGTCTCATCCCCACCCACCGACTCTCCTCTCCTCTTTTGGTCTTCATCTTCTACTCCTCTACGCAGAAATTTTCCTCCTCTTCTCTCATCTCTCCACCGTGCCTGGTCCTTGCCGTCGCCGCTGCCTCTGGTCTTCTTCTCACTGTCGCCGTCGCTGGCCTCCATGGACGCTCGCCTCGTTCTCCTTTCTGCACGTCATTCCTCCACGCAGATCCTAGTCACCCAACGCCACCATCACCTTCTCCGCACCTCGCCACCGCTGCCTCTAGTCTTCTTCTCACCGTCGCCGTCGCCGTCGCCGGCCTCCGTGGACGCTCGTCTCGTTCTCCTTTCTCCACGTCATTCCTCCACGCAGATCCAGGTCACCCGACGCCACCATCACCTTCTCTGCTCCTCACCGCCGCATCACAACACCGTGACACCGCGGGGAAGTCATCAGAGACGCAACTGAAGCCGCCGAAGACGGATCGACATCTGACCCGTGACAAAACCCGAAGACCCTCCAAGATCCGATGTTGGTTTTATGAATTTTGTTTCTGATTTCGAAAATTTCATGCTTAATTAAATTTATTGTTGTGTTGGAACGTGAATTTCTGATGGATGTTGGATCGGTATTGGAGACTGATGTTGGTTTTTGTGTTGTTTGCTTCTTGTGTGATCTGATCTGGGTTTTCAAATTTTGATTTAAATTGGATCGTGGATGATGCACGATGTTGAGGGGAAGATTGGATTTTGTATGAAATTATTTGGTCTGACTTGGAGTTAGAAATATGAATTTGTGATCTGAAATTTTGAATATGAAATAAATGTCATTTGTGTTGTTTTAGATAATGGATGTTTAGTCTGCAATTTGGTTTGATTATATGAAGTTATAAATTATAAATTAAGGGCATAAAGTATAACATGTTTATAACTTTACAATATATTAATATCGACTATTTTGCAATTTTTAAAAATTTTAGGGACTATTTTATAAATTTAAAAAATTACCCGAAATGATACCCAGTACTGACCGGTATCAGTATAATTTTGTTCCAAAACTTTATCTGGTACTAACTCTGGTACGATATTCATAACTTTGGAATGAACGCGAGACTAATCTTTTTATTTAATATTTCCAGTCAAGGACTAGTCCATTATTATTTCTGCCTTGTAACGGAATGGACATCGGTCAATAAGAGAAGTTAGTTCCTCCTGCGCATTGACCAAAAGAGGACTTTGGTGGTGGTTAAGGCTTAAATGGATTGAAATGTGTTGATCCTTTTAATTTTAATTGTATAAATACGTATATCTTAAGAGTATGAACTGAAAAACAAGAAAAGAATAGGATTGGAGCGGGAGATTAATCAAAACTGATTGATTTGATTATAGGCAAGCACCGTACCCGTCGTACTGCCTTTTCCAAAGAGGTGGGTCCTCATTATCCTGGCTATAAGTATGAACCCCATCTTCGAAAGAGACCGTAAGCAAGCTATGACGGAAAGAGACAGGCAGACTCACAGAGAGACAGAGTAGCCAAGCTGTGACGGTTTTCGGTAATCAGTAATCACTTCATTTCTCTGCTCTCGCTTTCTCTCTTGTTTTCCTTAATCGGATCGATGGATCTGTACGGAACTTCCTCGTCTCCGGCCACCTCCGAGCCGGAGGAAATTTCCTCCTTCCTTCACCATCTCCTACACATACCTTCCTCTTCTTCCAAGTTCACGCAAAACGTTTGCTCTTCTCCTTCTTCACCGCCGCCGGAGTCGTCGGATCAGCACCTATTTAGACGGTCGGGGCCGGACTTCCGGAGTTCCGTCGCCAATTTGTCCAACACCGGTGGAAAAGGAAGTGCAGACAATGCGGGATGTTGTGTTAGTTCAAAGGGAAGAGGTGTTTGTGTGGAGAATGACGTAGGTGACATCAGTTGCGATCGTGACTTACGGATTCTTTTCCTTCCTTTTTTGAGTTTAGTTTGAGAATTTGTTCTTTTTTTTTTATTGGTTGAACTGTAAGGGTACGGAGAGGTCGGATTTGCCATTTGATACGATGAGGCCTAGGAATTCTTCTAAGAGAAGCAGGACCGCAGAGGTTCATAATTTGTCTGAGAAGGTTAGGAATCGAAAGACTCCATTTTTTCCCTTCTATTCTTGTTTCTGAGTGTGGAGTCACATTAATGGAATAGTGATTGAAACAGAGGCGACGGAGTAGGATTAACGAGAAAATGAAAGCGTTGCAGACCCTAATTCCGAATGCAAACAAGGTGTGAGGACTAAATCTTTTATGGATTTATGTTTGATTTAAGCTGTATATTGAGTGAATGATTTGATGTTATTTTCTCTATCTTTGTGGGAATAGACGGATAAGGCTTCGATGCTGGATGAGGCCATTGAGTATTTGAAACAGCTTCAGCTTCAAGTGCAGGTGGATACTTTTCTAACCTTTAAAGCTTGTTTTTCATAGTGCAGTTTCGATCAATTGCTATTAGGATTTTGGTGGTTTGGTTTTCATTTAGATCCTTTTGCTGTTGCTATATTCCTCAACCAAAAGCCTGAAGCTGAACTTTTATCTCTTGTTCCCATTTCGTCTTATCCTGGCAATTAGTATGCAGGAAAACAATATTTTCTTTTCTGAACTAAGGTATCTTGAAATCTGATGGATTCTGAAGCTGGTTATAACATACATGTTACGCTAGATGAAAGATGGTCATCGAAGATTTTATGTAAGTGATTATATAAAATGTTGAAGAATAACTTAGTGCAAGGAAATGGATGAAATGTAAATTCAGAAGAAAGGAATTCAGTATTTGGTGAGCATATGGAGTTCAACGAATGATCATCCAGTAGTGACATCTGAAGTGCATTATGTAGAAGCTTCATTTTCTTTTTGCTGTGATGCTGTTGTAGTCACGAATTAGCAAAGCTTCCTTTTTTTTTTTTTTTAAAGACATGTTGACAAGGTCCTTTCTTTCCTCATTTCCTCATTTTTAATCTTTCTTTTCTTGAAAATTCTTTATATTTCTTGAGTTTCATGTAATCCATGCTTAGAAGAAAATGTCAAAGAGTTCACTCTCTTTGCCGTTATATTTCTTAAATTTCTCAGATCCAGTTAGTCTTTTATCAACTTAGACATAATGTGAAGTCTTTGCAATTGAGGTTTGAGGGTTTTCCTAGGCACAGACTAAGGATGAAGGGATCAGTTGTTAGTTCATGTAGACTCATGAGTAGTTTTGGAGCTAGTTCAGGTTGCAGAACTATTTCAAGTTACATATTGTATCTCTTATGGTGTAGCTTTCCAACGAAACCAATTTAGCCGCCAACTAAGAATTGAATCTGATGAAGTTTTTCCTCTTTAGTATTGGTAAAATTTTATATCTTGCTCCCGCATATGATTGTTCTGTTGTTCCACCAAATAATGTTCACATGCTGGTCTTTCACATTTTTTATGAGAGCAAATGGGCGCGGTTGCTGATGTAGGATGACATGCCTTAAACTCTGGATACCTTTGGACAGAGGAATAGATAACTGTTTCCCATCATAAAAGAAAAAAAGTTTACGAAAGTGTGATTAATTTGCAGATGTTGACAATGAGAAATGGCTTGAGTCTGCATCCAATGTGCTTACCAGGTGTTGCACAGCCTATGCAATTACCCTTGTCAGGATTGGGCATTGAGGAAGGAAATATATTGTTAAACACCAACTCAAATACAGGTGCATTTTCTGCAAATGAAGAAAGATCTGTTCACAGTTCTCACAAACTTCCTAGTCAGTGCACCATCTCAAATCAACCAGTTGTTGGGCACTCACGAGAAACCTCTTTTGACTTTGATCCACTGATTCAGGTTCAACATGGAACATTTGAAATCGCTGGATCTTCAAAGGTAACACTCTAAGCTCAAGCTCTGTGAAATCACCATATTATCAGGACTTACAGTTCATTTTTTTGATGTGTGAAGGAACTTTGTGGTGAAGGCACTACAACCTACTTAGATGTGAATCAAACTCTGAAGACCTCTTCGTCCACTATGTCCTAGTCCAGATCTTACTCTTATAGGCGACATAAATGTGTATTAATCACAGTTTTTCTGTTTCCATTTAAAACATTAATCATCCATGAATCTTCTGCCACTTGACACTTCCTGAGGCTGTTTTATGTTGTATCCAGTAACAAGTTGATACACGTGGAGCCCAACTTTTGACAGGACTTGAATGAAAATATTTATTTGAAACTTCAGCTGCTGAATCATTAGTAAGATAATTATTACCTTGGTGGAATGTATCTGACTGCGAGTGTCCCAAATTTAAATCCCAAGGCGAGAAAAAGAAGAGATAAATTGATTGTCATGTTCATGCATTGACGTTTGAGGGCTTCTGTGCAGAATATATTCATGTGTGGAAACCTACATCAGATTTTCAGGGAAAAGTACTAGTCTTAACTTCCTTGACATAGTACGTAATGTAAAATACCTTGATTCTCTTGATAATATAGTTTACTGTCTTCACATTTCGCAGAGGCATAATATGGACTATGGTTCCGAACATGTTTCTTTCACGAGAACAGCATTGAAATGCTTGGCTTTATTTATAATAGTGCTTGCATGATAAATGAAGATATGAACATTGTGTTGAAGTGATGTCGAGTAGAGAAGCTATCAGGCCATACTATTAGGGAAAAGATATCATTTTATCTCTCAAACTCTTACACTTTCGTAGGAAGTATCATTAGGCGTAAGCCTTGGCCAACTCGTGAAATCATGAGAAGAAGGAACCTAGGAGTTTCTCAGCTTGCCAGTAGCAGCGCGTTTTGGTTGTTGTACACATCTACTGATGCAGAAAGCAACAGATCTTCTGAGTGATTTTGGTGGCTCTAAATCTTCGCGTATAAATCTGACCTCTTGTATTTGAAAAATAGGTTGGTTTTGTGTAATGGACTAGGGCATGGTAGTCTTACCTGATTTATGGGAGTTAAAAAAATTAAAAAGAAGAAATATAAAATTTAGAGAAATGTGTGATAATGACCTCATTTTTTAAAATAATGACTCTTGACTTCAGTTGTTTCCGTTTTATAGAATGTTAAGAGATTCTTAATTACATCCATAAAATTCTGATTTTTACTAATGATCGGCCTCGGGAAAGAAACTGTTAGAATTTACAATGAGCCTATGGACCCATACAAAAAGGAAAGTTAGACCATTTATAAGTCTAAGTAAGGTTACATCCTAAAATCAATTGGTGATAGGTGACACTAGACTTATATGTTAGTCTTGTTTCCTCTCTTTCTCCAATGTGAAACAAACTCCTACTCTATATTTCAACATACCCTCCTCACATATGAGGTTAATTTAAAGCCTAACACGTGACATAATCTAATAGTTTGAGGTGTTCACGACTAACATAAAAACAATCTACTCTGATACCATGTTATAATTTACAATGAGCCTACGAGCTCATATAAGAAAAAAAGCTAGACCACATACAAGTTTAAGTAAGGTTCCATCCTAAAATCAATTGATGATAGGTGAAGTAGCTTACTAGACTTATATATTAATCTTCTTTCCTCTCATTCTTCGTTGTGCTAGAAACTCCCATTTTATATTTCTAACTTCAACAAAACATCTAAAGACAACAATAAACGTTTTTCTAACACAAGCAGATTGAAGCATGAAATGGAACAGTTATAAAATATTGAAAACAACAGGAAAATTGCATGCGTGCAGCTTAATTTATTCACAAATTTTAGCCACGAGTTTTATAATAAATAAATAGAATATGCTGAAATTTGTGAATGAAAATTTGTGACACAGACAGAGGATCTGATGTTAGAAAACTGAAACTTCCTGAATTTGCAGTATCTAATGCCTGCGGGATCAGGATGATCAAGAATATGGCAGTTTCGTTCAATACAAGTACAGTAATTAAAAGCTTCCAGTACGGTTTCAGGCCTTTTGAGATTGAATTATAGCTGCCAAGGTGAGCATTTATGCTATAGTTTACCTTTGCCAAAAAAAAAACCTAAGAAAAGTAATTCTTGTCTAAGGGTGCCAGATTAGTGAGTATGAAAAAAAATGAATAAGAAATAAAAAAAGATGGTTGATATATAATATATTATAATTAAATGTACATAATTTTTATATTTTATTTTGAAACAATACTTTGTCCCTACAATACAGTAAAGAATGAAAAACATATTTATTTTCATTTATCACTTTGTTCATTATAATTTTTATTACCGTTATTCCAAGTGAAACAAGTACAACCTAATTTCCTTTCTGCAAAGCTTTACCTGACATTACAAGAATGGAATGGAATACTTGGTATATTATTTATAATATACATCATTATTGATTGGATATGTTTAGCATGAAATTAAGTAGACAAAATGTGTATCATCAGGTTTTGAATGATTTGACTTGTTTGCTATAAAATAGCTAATTCTCTATTACGCCTTTGTAAGATGAATTTTGTAAAGCACATGAAACTAAATTAAAACCAAACGCACATCTCAATCCCATTAAATCATTAAAAAGAAGAGTATATAAATAAGCAATATGTTGGAAATATGCACTAAAACCAACGAAAGTCTACCATCCTCTTCATCTTTTCTATTCATTTCCGGTTAGTAAGTGTGTCTAAAAATACACTCTTTTATTTACATGTAACTCTTTTCTCATGTTGTTTATTTTGCAGAAAAATTAAAGGGAGTTGTGGATGTTGACAATCCTATACTGCCTTACACTTGGGTAAAAATTTCAGCTACTATTATGTCATTTTATTTGTGATTTTTGATCATCTTGAACTAGTTTTAAGTTAGATTGCATGTTATGGTTGGTTGAGACAATAATTGAAGTTGTATGAAAGGATAACAAAGGAAAAAATGTGACTGGAAAATGATGAAAGAAGAAAAGAGAGAAGAAGAGCATAGGGCGAAGATGATGACATTGTTTTTAATTTTTAAGTTACATGTAGGAGCAGAATTGCAAGTGTAGAAAATTAAGGGTAAATCTGAAATTTAAGTTTCATATAAGGGCAAAATGGAAAGTACAAAAAGTTAAGGATAAATCTAGAATTTTGCTGTAAGAAGGGCATTTTTGGTATTAATTGAAATGAAGGAGGGTAAAATGAACTTTTAATTAGTTAAGGGTATTTTAGTAATTATGGGGGTTAGGTTAGCAAGGATATTATTTTTATAATTAAGAATAACTTGAAAGAGAAAATAATGTTAGATTATTAGTGTAACTGGGTAAGAAATTTATGGTAAATTAGTCTAATAAAATTTTGTAAATTCTAGGTTCGAATGTCTGATTAAGGAGAAATTGAGATTAACAATTAGTTAAGTCCAAAATTGAGGTAAGGATAACTTTGAACTTTACTCTTATAGTTAAGTATCGTTTTGTTATTAATAAATTATATTTTAAATTAGTCATTAATTTAATTAATAATTAATAATCACATAGATGAATTATATTTACTTTGATTATCAATTAATTAATGTAATATAAGGTATTTCATTGTTATATTTTTGTTATGTTTTCTTAGATGTATTGCTTGTTAAATTTACGGGAAATGTATTAATTAAATAGAGACTAATAGATAATAAAATGTGAATAACTGGTGAAAATAGTGAATCAGTGGCTTGCTAGGATAGGCAATATTTGATGGTCTTAGATGGATAGGTTGAGTTGATATGAGTGAGTGATAACTAAGTATCTGTCCGTGGAGTAAATACCGGGACATCTTAAGTCCTGAGGATGTCCTGTGCCGGTGACTAGGTGCCGAGATATTATGAGTCTCGTAGATATCAATGGCTAGATACTGGAGTAATACCAGAGAACCAAGAGAGATTGAGAAATTGAGGTACCCTATGTCGATATTTATACATTTAATTATGTTTTAGCTGATGAGAGATATGTTGATGAGATGAGCAGGTAGACCATTGAATATACACCTACTAGGTTAAGCTAGGTCTAGGCAATTGAGTGAAATATTGGAATAAAGCATAAATGAAAGTTAAAATTAATATTTGTGTTAATCATAATTTGGTAAAATTTTTGAGATATTTGTTAATTATTTAGATTAGAATGAGGACCGTTGTGTATAGACATATTATATGTATGATTTAATCGGTTGACTAAGTTTTATAATTATTTATGGAGTTACTTGATTTTAAAACTATAGTCGGTTATCCTTATTAAGTAGGGAGTTCACCTCTTGTCATTTTATTTTTTTAAGAGATCGAATGATTACTGATAATCCTAGAGTACAGGACGGACCAAGTAGACTTTAAGTGGGGCTAACAAATTACTTTGGTAAAGTTTTTGAAATGT